>NW_023612599.1:0-62093 GCF_013339725.1 Rhipicephalus microplus | reverse complement strand
ATGCCGACAAATCCCACGCAATACACTCCTGTCTCGTGGCCTCGGTGGGTAGACAAAGTGAATAACTCGGAAACCAAACCTATTACCGTTGCAAATGAAACCATGCTGCCTACTCTGCTTTCTATCCTCCTTCGAAGTCAAAAGGCGAAGTGATGAACGTGCTGTTGGAAAAAGTGCATACTAACGATTGCTCGTAGGAGGATGTCGTAAAACAGGCGCAATTTAGACCAACGTCGTTCGGTCGCGACACCTCCCACAGAGCAGAGGTGGGTTAGTGAAGTAGCCGATGTACTGAAAATAATCTTTAAAATTAGGCATGTAAAACTTGGAAACGAAAATCACGTGCAGGAGAATGAGATTCTACGGCGACCTCTTTAAAATACAATAGGGAGATGGAATGTTCTGGTTTGCATGATAAAATGATAAGGCAACATAAGGCTAAATCTGCTTTTCTCGACTGGGGAGCAGCACATGGTGGCTCCCCACCGGTGAGGGTGTTCTTAGAGTCAAACCGTATGTCCCGAACAAAGTTCATGTTGTTTGTCTATTTTCCCGTGTTATATTTGAAAACACTAACAATATCGAGGCAACAGTTTCAGCAAGCTGCAAAGTTTTCCAAAATCCGTTACGCGACAGGGTACGTTTCACACGAATGACTCACGAGAAGGTATATGCAAACCGTAACCATAAGGACTGTTTACTGTACCTACGTCGAAAGTGAAGGTTTGATTAAAGTACAGTTTCTTTCGATTAGGTTATAGTATCGTGGTTACGTATTGAAATGAAATCCCCTACACGTTTTCGATAGAAGCACTATTTAACAGAGACTAAGACACTATCGGTATACTAAAGTCGTTGTGTCATCAACGTGTAATGTCTTCTGATATACGACTCACACAGCATGGCGTACTTTCTGCTTGCGCATGGCTGCCCTGTATTTACATATCGAGCTCAACTCTACAGTGAGCTCACCTTTACAGTACATTAGTTAAGCGTCATCCTCCTTTCACGTGTTCGTATAATGAAATATCGCCTAGAGTTAGAGCAAAGTGACCCAAACCTGCCACTCCCTTAATGAGGACGAGACAGTTTACAAGCCACTCAACTTTAAATGCTTGCCTATTAGGTGTTATCTCTAGTTATTTGCATAATTGTCCTTGTAAATCTTATCTTGTAATAGTTGACACGTATACATGATGTATCTCATATTAGCGCAGTCAGTGAGTCGAAAGGGGCGCTGCAGGGCCTTTTGAAACCCAGTACGCGTACATATACAAGCACACATACATGAAGCCGTAGTGATGACATCCTATTCTGGAAATCAATCTTGACTTCAATCGGTACCTCTACGGCATGCAGCTGTTGAAATTATATCAGTGACGTGCAGACAACGAAACAGTGATTTTATTCCTCTGTATTTTATTGAAAAATTTCTGCCGCTGGCACTTGTATTTTTACACGAAATCGACAAGGTTGTTACTTCGTATATATGTTACCCTTGTCGTCACCATATAATTTTTTTTGCTTTCATTCTTCCAGAGCTCTTTTATGTGTTATGAGCATTCAGGGTAACTTTGACACAAATCTCAATCACAGCTTAATAACAAAACCAGTCATTATTACAGGAAAGCTCTTAGGAGCTCACATCTGCTGAAGTTAGTGGCGAAACTATCCAGTTTGGTGTGTGGTTTGCACACAATGTGCGCACAGCCAGCTCTGATCCGCAAAAGACGCCAAAGCCGCGAATAAAACTCGTTGCCTCGCCACTCATGAGTGATGGATGCAGTACCCTTCGGCAGGGTCATATTTCGGACGTGAGTGCGTTATCTCACGCATGCCACTGCAGTTTAGAGTTCCGTAGCAACGCACTGCCTAACCGTCAGTTATTGCTAATGACTTACGCGGGTACCGCAGCAGCTGTGGAAATGTGTCTAGTGAAGCGTGCAGTTATAGCAACCACGGCGGCCTCTGCTGCTAAGAACGGCGGGTCCGAGGCGGAAATAAAGGTAAGCCTAACACGTGTCGATGAACACAAAATATAATTGCATATTGTGTAGCTAGAACGTGCACTTGCGTTGTACCAACCATTCATTAGAAGTATGTATCAAGTTGTTCAAAATTTCACAAATAAAGCAATCGAGCGTTTTTCAGCGCCCGAAGTGGGAAGCTTCCACAAACTTTTTAAAGAGAGTCCAAAAATTTATTGCTATAAAACCCGAACTTTGTTCTCCTCAGGCATGTCTGGGTCAGTGTGACGGAAACGTCGGTCATTTCTTCTTTGAAAATGGCGATAGTTTAATTTGGTAGCTTAACCCGGGTCTCTAATAAAGCAGCGGCCCTCTCTTTGCGAGCGATGCTAACGAACGTTTGCAGGAATGCGCTCTAGAAAACATCCCACGTTCGGAGCGTGGACTCCCGATTTTCGAGCCAGGTCCTTGTCCAAATAGAAGAACACACGACAGAGCTTTTTGTCATGGTCCCAGTGGTTGAGGGCGGCCACATGGTCATATGTTTCTAGCCAGGACTCCGGGCTTTCGAACGCGAACTCATGGAAAATTGGTGGTTCCTGGGTTGATGCATGACCATCGTGGGCTGGGACGCTGCGGTTGTCATGGTCACTGCAGTCGTGGTCATGACCTTGGTCTTCCGCACCTTGTCTTTTAAAAGTCCGTACTCTGGTAATAGCCCTTGCTGTCGGCAACTTGTTCGCTGCTCCTGGTTGGCGTCGCTTTCTTCTCCGCGGCTGGTTTGACGGCTTAACGGGGGCGTCCGGTACATGAACGAAGCAGCACTTCCACCAGATGTCACAGGGTCATGACGTGGCCGAAGACAGGAGACTTTATGTTGGGATTAACTGTTTATTTGGGTGAACCTGTGCCCGGTACACAGAAAGTTCAATTACAGTAGCAGTCTTGCACATGTAGCTAGCAGCAAACGGAGCGTCGGCCGTCGATCAACTACTGACAAGCGGTAAAGCGCGTCGGCATTTATACCCTTCCCGTCGAATGTTCTAGCGTTATCACTGGCGGTGGCGTAGGTTCCAGAATAATCTGTACAGTTCCCAGAGTAGGCGTGATCTTATCGAAATGATCTATTACAGTCCGGAAGCTTCTCGAAAACTGCAGGCGTGGTTTGCGCTGAGAATCGTGTAGTGTTTCGGGACGATAACAAAACTTGGGAAATGGAACATGGCATTATATATGTTACCCTTCTCGTCACTATATATTTCTTTTGCTTTCATTTTTCAAGAGCTCTTTTATGTGTTATTAGCATTCAGGGTAACTTTGACACAACTGCTTCGCACAGCTCAATAACAAAACCAGTCATTATTACAGGAAAAGCTCTTAGGAGCTCACATCTGGTGAATTTAGTGGCAAAACTCACCAGTTTAGTGTGTTGTACACAACGTGCGCACAATGAGAATAAAATCAGCCAGCTCTGATCCACAAAAGACGCCAAAGCCGCGAATAAAACTCGTTGCCTCGCCACTCATGAGTAATGGATGCAGTACCCTTTGGCAGGCTTATACTTTGGACGTGAGTGCGTTATCTCACGCATGCCGCTGCAGTTTGGTGTTCCGTAGCAACGCACTGCCTAACCGTCAAATAATGCTAATGACTCACGCAGGGTACCGCAGTCGCTGTGGCAAATAGTTCCTAGTGAAGAGCGTGCAGGTTATAGCAACCGCGGCTGGCCTCTGGTGCTAGAAACGGCGAGGTCCAAGGCGGAAGGAAAATAGAGTAAGCCTAACGTGTCGACGAACACAAAAATATAATTGCATATTTCGTAGCTAGAACACGCATCTGTGCGTGTTATGCAATCATTCATTAGAATTAGGGTACAAGTTGTTCAAACTTTCACCAAATGAAGCAATCGAGCATGTCTTCAAGCCCCCTACGTGTGAAGCTTCCACAACCCTTTAAAGAGAGTCCAAAAATTTATTGCTAGAAAACCCTACTTATATTTCAGGTTGTTGAAATAGATTGTTTACAAAGGAAGCAATACAACGGCTGCATTATGATAAGTCTTGGCAGTTTCCAAATGTCTCGGAGAACAAAGCTACATGAATTGCCATAACTTTCAGCATTGAACAAATTAAATCGCTTAAGTGGACAAAGAGAGTCATTTGTTAGGCAAATAATATGGACAGTTCATTGAGTTTTATTTCATCTTGATTTTTCCTTCTTGGCACATATAATACATTCATTACCCTGATTAGCTCATTATAGAAAAATTCTGATACGAGCTCTTAACTGATCTCAATGACTGTGTTCTGCAGCTACCGCATACCATGGAAATAGATGTTTTGCGAAGCATGCGGAGGACGGTAGTTATGGTGAGATTTTTTTTATGTTGAGTGACATGCTACATAATTGAGCTAAATATATCTGAAAATTTAGTGCGTACCGACAAGCGTTAAGCAGTCACATGGATTTGTATAACCAGCTGTTGCTTAACAATACCGACAACAACGTGGGTATTACGAATACAAGAAACAGTAAGCTGTTATGTTGTGCTTACGTCGATTAACTTCGCATATAATTATATTTGAAATCACCCCACTTTACGGTTGTATTACACAAGTAAATTTGTCTTGTGTATGAAATTCAATGGCCAGAACTGCAACCGACATAAACGTTCACGCAACATTACACCTGCATAGAGTATCTTCCCGACTGAGTTTATAGATCCAGCGTGGCTTTGTGGTAAAATACTTGCCTAGCCAAATTCATTGGTTTGATTTATGCTGGGACTTTCATAATCATTCTTTCCATTCGTCGGGTGAAATCTACGGATGTTAATTTTAGTGTCTATGCTCCCTAGGGCCTACTTAGCTTCCTTACTCATCACCACTCAGTTCGTAGAGAGGCACGCACTTTGAGGGAGAAGCTCCCTAGGGTGTGGCTCGCTCTCTGGTTGTATGTTGTAGTAGCCATTTTTAGTTAGTTTTAAGAGTTACTGACTAGAAGGCGTTGTCTGTATTGTCCTTAGAATTAATATCACTAGATTACGTGAGCAAGAAATTCACAGCAGATAGACGGAAAGGATATGAATGGGGCAATGGGTTCATCCGTCCATCCGTCTATCTGATGCGTTGACAGCTGTTTACCAGCTGTTTACAGTTGCGTAAAAATGGCGACAAATCATGGGTAATACAATAAGAAAAACGGTAAGCGGTTTTGTTTGCTTACGGTCGATGAATTTTAGTGGTTGGTGTATACCTATATTTGAATTACAAGAGAGCGTTAGTAAGAAATTCAAGCAGATAGACGGAGTGAATGAGGAATGGAGCGATGGGTTCATCCGTCCATCCGTCTATCTGATGCGTTGACAGCTGTTTACCAGCTGTTTGCAGTTGCTTACAAGGCCGACAACACATGGGAATTACTAATACCATAAACATAAGCTGTTTATTTTTGTGCTTACGGTCGATGAACTCAGTGGTTCGCATATACTAGATTTGAAATACTAGAGGGCGTTAGTAAGAAGTTCACACAGATAGACGGAGTAAATGATGAATGGGGCGAAGGGTTTCGTTCGTTCATCCGTCCTATCAGATGCATGCTCTAAGGGGTCAATAGGAGCGAACAGACGGACATGACATCTGCATGGAACAGGCAGACCAGATGACGGATGGACGAATGAACAGATGGGCGGGCGGACATACAAACAGACGTTTCAGCTCTCATCATCATTCACTCCGTAGATATGGTTTGAATTGTTTCAACCGACCTAACGTAGCTCAAAGCCGGTCAAATGCGTACTCGGCGTGGGTTTATGGCACTCCTCAGTCTACGTGCGACACCAAACTGGTTTGTATACTGATGTTTTTGCTAACGCTCTTACAATAAATTACCAATATCTGTTGGTAAATTACCAATGTTTGTGTTTATGTCGCCATTTATCTTTACCTACACCTATCTGTCTATTCCTTTTAGTTCTCGCCCTTCCTGCGTCAACATAGACTGTAAATCAGATGCGGCTCATTGCCGCAGTAGGCGAACTGTTGCATGCGCGCCTGTACCACGTGATACAGGACAAAAGGGCTCTATGAGGCATAATCTAAGCTTTCCGCGTTTCGTATGTGCGTCATACATCCGCATCCTGGTAGGCAGGTTATGGTCAATAGCAGCGTAAATACCAAGTCCTCAAGAATACTCAAACATAGCTAGCTAGACGCATAGACGAATGCGTAATATAAAGGCTGAAAATGCTCTGGTTCTCTGAGCAATGCTTTGTACGAAATAGCTTACTCGAAACAACCATAAACAGCGTGTCCAAATTTTTCGCAATCGTACGGGCGAGCGCTGTCGCAATTGTACGTGATACATTCTTCTCGCCGCACTTAGTACGTATTGATTACAGCTGGCTGTCCTCTATTGATAAAGTGTACCAGCACCCTTTTGATCTCAGCTACCCTTGGAGAAGTAAAATGTCACGTAGCTTCAGCCATTGTTTCAGCCCGAGGTGTGGCTGCAGCAACAACTAGGTCAACTTTGTGTCTTTCTGCATTTTCGCCCTTCATATTAGGTTTCCTCATAGTGAGCCTACTGGGGGGTTATGATGATGATGATGATGATGATGATGGTGATGATGTCTTCAATTATGGCTTATATTTGATGAAAAACAGCAAGATTAGTTTTCTCCAGATAGCGTTCAACTAATTCTCTCTCAACTCTAGTGCTAAATAATAACATTCCAACATCAGAACTACAGCGTAAAATTCTGAGACTAAAACTCAAGTTTTTGCTGAAAAATAGCTTTTCATGCCTTAACCCGCAGCCTTTCATAACTCCGCTAGGAACACGCCGGATAAAACGTCGCCATCCTGAACACCTAACTTCTTACAGCACTAAAAGTAACCTATTTTAGTATTCATTTTTGCACGTATAATAACAGACTGGTACAACTTGCCCTGTGAACATCTGTCAAATATCGACGCTATTGCACAGTTAAGATGTTAAGCTTGTTTTAGTTAGTTTTGTTACTGTTTGTATATGCTCAGTTTAAATGCCAAGTTTTGTATTGTTTGCCTTTTTATGTTCCAAACTTACAATGTTGGTTCCCTCCTGGTATTATATAAGTTGTATTTACCATGCCCCTTCAGCTTGGGCCCTTACTTAGACCTGCAGTATGTTTAAATATATAAATAATTACCAAGTCAGGAAGATCGGCTAAGAATTGAATACATGAGCTGATAACGCACTTTTATGAGAAAACCAATGCATGTAAAACAAAAAAGTGCAATAAATTATTTTCCTCCCGTTTATACCAGACAGTGTAGTCGTTATTTTAACTAAAAAGTAGACGAGATTAGAAAAAATAATCATTATATTGAAAATGTTATTTTCACCCTCCGAAATTATTACTACACTAATGAGACACAAGTAGCCAGGTAAAATCTGATTTGTTTCGTTTCATGCCTATTTGAGGAAGCTTCTTCTTTATGTGCTTTAGAGTTTTGTCACGTGGTATTCTTATATTTCATAGATTTTCGTCATCTCTAAAAAAAGAGTAGGTAATGAATACGCCGCCTAGTCAGATGTCCCTGATAAAGGCCTGCACAGTCTAACTGATCATTTCAATGATAGGTGTGTTAAAATTCATTTTTATGTTTTTCTGCTTTGTAGCGGCGCAGAGTGTGGAGGCGCAGAAAAACGTTGTCAAAAAGAGCTTTACAGAGCTTCGGCACCTTTGTTCTGCAGCAAATTCACAGCAAGGTTTGTGAAAGAACAGTATTAACAAACTGCGAAGAGGAATATACAACAATCGACAAAAACAGACGAGGAACAAACAGAGAATATACAACGCAATGCACTTATTATTAACAATAGTTACACACAGGCGTAAATGCAAACAAAAGAAACTCTACATGTTAACGCCGTCATCATCGTCATCAGCTTAACTATACGCTTACTGTAAGGCAAAGGTCTCAGCCATGTTCCGCCAAGTAACCCAGTCCTGTTCATTCTGCTGCTGCGTTATACCTTCAGCGCTATCAATCTCATCTGCCCGCTGTATTTTCTTCTCATGAAATTCAGCGGTCGTCTTCTTTTAAAATTTAGTAAGTTACATTTAACGACCAGTGGTTAATCTGCTTATGCGCTACGCACCCTGCAAATGTTCATTTCGTCTTCTGAATTTCAACTATATTATCATTTAACCCCGTTGATAACGACCCACTCTACTCACTTCTTTCTCTTAAAGTTACACCTATCATATTCCTCTCCATCGCTCACTGCTTGGTCCTCAGTATAAACTGGACCTCTCAAGTAAGCCTCAAGGTTTCTGCAGCATAAGTAAATATAGTTAAGATGCAACTGTCATATGCCTTCCTCTTGAAGAATAGCTGTGAGTGTACATACCACGCATGTTAACGTATTTAACCAGCAAAGGACTGTTTCACAAATTGAAGAGATTGCAACAATTGTGTGCATACGATTTTTAAAGAAAAAGAATGGTAAACTATGACGTTTTCTACCTGGGAAAGACTTCTTGAATAACTGAATTAGTATATTTATTTCAATTACCCACAATATGTTGTACCTTGCTGCCGTGTATTTGTTGAATGTCTGCTGGGCTTGCTTCACGTGCGCAGTTGCTCTACTTTAATTTGTTCTGGCATGATTGTTTCGGCACCATGTATATAAATTTTATTAATGGAAATACTGCCTGTTTGAATGCCTGAATTGAGACAAGGGGAAGAGATTGAGTAAACATAACTAGGTGTTGAAAGTACGGAACTCAAAGTATATGTTCATCAGATTATAGTGCAGCAGTGACGGTATAACAATTTTAGCATAAAAACGCGATCATTCATAACGCCAAATGTGACTATTTAGTATAGAAGAACATAAATAGCAGTCTAAATTTCAACAACGACTGGGCAACACAAAAAGTCACAGTTTCACCAAAAGGGCAAAGCATTGAATGCAATAGCGACATATTGGATTTTTTTACGAAAGAAGGGACAGAAGCGGATGTGTAAGCACTCGTACGTTTTATTGGGCATGAGTATTTATAGACTCTGATTTGTTGTAGGCTGAAATTTTGAAAAGCGCGCAAAGGCGTTTGCCGAGGTATGTGGGCGAAATAAAATGCACCTGGTGGTTGAGTCATGCAGACACGAGCATAAAGGATATAGCAGTGTTGGTTTGTTTCTTTCCGTAAATAAAAGACATGGGAAGAACGTAGTTAAGAGAATTACGTGGCACGCATGTGTTTTCATGCGCTAGCACGCATTTAGGGTTTTTCCCCTGCGTAATTTTTACTGTATTAAAGATTCTGCTTGTTAATAATGCTCTTATATGTAACATGGTATTATTTAACTAGGTTTCAGGCGCGCAAGGCTTCATTACCGCTGTGTTATTTACTATAGTTATATTCATCACGTTTTTAGCAAGACATTCGCTCAATCAGGTCATCCTTGGCACGTTATCTAGGTCTAGGTAAACTTGCTTTGTCTATCACCTAGTTAATTTGGTATTCAGCATGGAGCACGAAAAAGATGAAGTGTAACCCACAAAAATGTAGAGGCCTATCATAATAGTCATGATGGCTATACACGTGGTCTTGGTAACTAGCTTTGATGGCGTGCTGTTTGGATGCGCTTGGCCAGAACTAATCTCCGAGGTGACCTACTAGTTCTTTTAAGGAATGTTTTGTGCACGCAGTAAACACTTGTATATAAAAATGGACAGTAAGTATTTAAAAAAATGTCTGTAATGAAACCATTATGACAGATTTTTGCGCTGGCGCACTTCTGCGGTCAGTGGAATAACAAACAACATGGGATAAGCTGCCTCCCAAAGGGAAGACACCAGCCAACTTTGTCGACATCTCTTTACGCTACACCAGATCTCATTCTTACCATTAGAAAACGGTACGCGCTAAAGGCAAGATTTGACGTTTTTGTGCTATTAATTCGTTCAAAAGGGCTTGTCGCCAAAGCTGCAAGAGATTCCTAGCTGCAAGAGATTCCGAATATCGTGCCATCGTACATAGCATCAATGAAATAATGAATGAGTGCGTTAATTTACGAGTCCAAATGAGGAAACTGTATTAACCAACGACAAATTTTTTCAGCAGCTTTTTTGTTAACATCGAAAACTTGATAGTGTTTTATTCATGCATTTTTTTGTTAGCGAATCATTCTAGCCTTCGGGGTATTTCTGTGCTGACTAGTTTTTGTTCCGATACCATCAGTGCTTCGTTCAGCGGCCTGCATTATTTAATTAGCAGGAGGGAATTTTAATGATTGATACACGCCAGTTATCTGGCGATGCAGCTTGTCACTTCCCCATGGAGTTAAAGCGCATGCAGAAGAAGCGATGTTAATGTCGACGCTGTTTTCACCATCTACAGAGACACTTTTTTTTTTCAATAATATTGTTGACCCAGCTAGGCTGACTGTCTAATTAAGAATTGCCAGATGAATTTGATTCGAAGGTTTTTTTATTTTACTTTCGATCATTAGATTTAAAACTATAATCATCCCATTTCTACACATCGGTAACTTTTTCAAAATATCTACATCATTTTATTTTTCAAGATTTCATGATCAAGGCTTCAGTAAAATAATCAATGTTTTTTGTCAAGTAGTGAAACATTCAGAACATAACGTTCTCAAGAGCAGTTATATTTAGGATATTATGCTCGAACAATCAATGCAGAATACAGATATTCAATATGCATGGTAAGTATTTTCAGTTTGATCTACCTATTTTCATTCAATAAGTCAATCAGTCGATATTCGTGTTGAATTCTATGATTGAACTGGACTTCTTTACACTAAGCGCAGCAATGTTATCACGGCTTACACAGCAAGAAAAAGAGCTTCGCTTTTTTTTAACTATCGCTCCCTTAAAATAAGGGCTGGTAGCGTAAGTTTTCTCCGCATTGCTGCCGCAGATGCCGGTCGTATCATCGATGACGTAACCGATAGGTATTGCCCCTTTATACGATGCAAACGAATGCTCACTCTAACTCCTTATAAACGCAAGACTAGCGCAATAGAACGTATTGTTTGTAAATACCAAATGAATTTACCTTCAATAACTTGCAATTAACAGCATAATTTCAAGTGAGTGAACTTCAATGAACCGAAGTAAATTCTTGTCTCAATTTTATTGTTCAATCCGACTTAGCTAACATATCAAAACATGGATCACTGTGGCCTATGCTCTTAAACCCCACTAAATAAAAAAATCATGCATTTCCGGCAATGATCTGACTCATCCACATGATTTGCTTACGTTATGAATAAGAACACTGCAATACGTAACATCCGATAAATAGCTTAAAAATCAGTTCAGCAATAGCCTTTCTTGGTATGCGCACAATGTATAAGCACAATGTATCAATGCCAACAGATCTATCCGTACATACGCAAAATTTTTTTTCGTACCTCCTTGTAATTCAAAATTATCACTCTACAAAACACCTAATAAACCGAGGCCTGAGTATTATTCTTCTGTTTTAGACCCCAGTTGAACAACATTATCTATTTTTTACCGTTTCAAAACCATTCAGGGCATTTAATTATTTCAAAGCCTTTATGGCAGACCTTGCGTTTTTTCAAAGAAATCGTGCCTTGACGCATTTGAAACATCGAAAAAATTGCTCATCTGTCTTTTCAAACAAAAAATCTACTAAAATAATTCACTTCAATGGGAACTTCTGTTACATCACAGTAATTCGTTCCTTAAGTTACATCGCAAGTTCGTGTGACCATACCGGTGGCCTGTGCGTGTTGCCATACCTGCACATTGCCCATTTCAAAAGAAAAAATTTACAGTTGAGCCGCGAAGGCGAACCAATAAATGCAATAGCAACAATTATGAATGTAACGCTGAGAACAACAAGCAAATCTAAACGTGCAGTGCGCTGCTCACGCATGAACGACTAACGAAATGAACACACAAAGGATGAGAGTGAACTAACGGCGTTCACAGCTGGACACTTACCGCACTGTTTAAACAAAAACGATGCATGGAGTATATTCTCAGGTACAGATATGAGTGCAAACTAACAAGGGTCCCAGCTTGGACTTCGAGGTGTTTGAAAAGCGCGCTCTTTTCGCAAGCGCAGCTGTCCAGTAAGCGAAGTGATCTTTGTGTGTCTGGCAACCAAATGCGATTCTTCCGGTGAAAGCCAAAGGCACGCAATTCTTCCCCATCGCAGGATAAATGCGCGGAGAAGGACTCTCCTTCTGCGCTGCGGAAAGCACGCGTAAAACATGAGCGCGTATCCGTGCATTGCGACGAGCTGGGTGCAGAGCTTTACGCCGAGCTGCGCTAAGCTAGGAAGCCTTCTTGCGTGCCGGCTCCGTTTATCCGGCGCGCACATGAAGGCTCCCTAAGCCAAGCGCGCTCATTGCGCCATCTCCCTGGTAATGCTGAAAACACGAAATTTTCTTCGAGACATATTGCTCGAGCTATTTTACCGAGATATATATGTATATTGTCATGGGGTCGTGACGTGGCCGAAGACAGAAGACTTCATGTTGGGATTTAACTGTTTATTTGGGCGAACCTGTGCCCGGTAAACGGAAAGTCCAATCACAGCAGTAGTCTTGCACAGATAGCAGTCTCGGACTGATAGCGGCGAACGGAGCGTCGGCCTTCGATCAACAACTGACAAGCGGCGAAGCGCGTCGGCATTTATACTCTTGCTGTCGAATGTTCTAGCGTTATCGCTGGCGGTGGCGTAGGTTCCAGAACAATCTGTACCGTTCGCACAGTGGGCGTGATCTTATCGAAATGATCTACTATAGTTTGGAACCTTCTTGAAAACTGCAGGCGCGGTTTGCGATGAGAATCGTGTCGTGTTTCGGGGCGATAACAAAAACTTCAGAAATGGAAGGTGGCATTGCCCCCCTCTGAAAAAAGGCATCGCTTCGATGCTTTAACTAAAGATGAAGGTACAATAATAATGCAAGAAAGTAAAATGAATAAATTACGATACAAAAAAAACACTGTTTCAGTTTGTTAACGCGCATGAAACGGCTTGAGGCGTGCGACATGTACGACTTCAGATCGCAATCGGCGTCGTTGAGAGTTCGTGATGCCGTCGGGGACAACCTCGTAATCAAGTGGGCCGAGACGTCGAACCACCCTGTATGGTCCGAAGTACCGTCGCAGAAGCTTTTCACTTAATCCACGTCGGCGTATCGGCGTCCACACCCAAACACGTTCACCGGGCTGGCATTCCACGAAGCGTCGGCGAAGGTTGTAACGGTGGCTGTCGGTCGTCTGTTGATTCTTGATACGGAGACGCGCAAGTTGTCGGGCTTCTTCGGCGCGTTGAAGGTACTCGCTCACATCGAGGTTTTCTTCGTCGGTGACGTTGGGTAACATGGCATCGAGCATCGTTGCTGGGCTCCTTCCGTAGACCAATTTGTATGGAGATATCTCCGTCGTCTCCTGCACCGCCGTGTTGTATGCGAAGGTCACATACGGAAGAATGGCGTCCCACGTCTTGTGTTCGATATTGACGTACATTGACAGCATGTCGGCGATCGTCTTGTTAAGCCGCTCGGTGAGGCCGTTGGTTTGTGGGTGGTACGCTGTCGTCCGGCGGTGGTTGTTTTGGCTGTATGCTAAGATTGCTTGAGTTAAGTCGGCAGTGAATGCCGTTCCTCTGTCGGTGATGAGGGCCTCCGGGGCGCCGTGATGTAGGACGATATTTTCGACGAAGAACTTAGCTACCTCGGATGCACTTCCTTTTTGCAGGGCTTTTGTCTCGGCGTAGCGGGTGAGGTAGTCGGTAGCTACCACGATCCACTTGTTTCCGAAAGCTGATGTCGGGAACGGCCCTAGTAGGCCCATTCCAATCTGCTGGAAAGGTCGGCAAGTTGGATCAATTGGCTGCAGAAGTCCCGCTGGCCTTGTCAGCGGTGTCTTGCGTCACTGACAGTCCCGGCATGTCCTCACATAACGAGTGACGTCGGTGGTAAGACGTTGCCAGTAGTACCTTTCTTGAATCCTCGCGAGCGTGCGAGAAACACCGAGGTGCCCTGCCGTCGGATCGTCGTGCAGGGCCTGCAGGAGTTCTGGTCACAGAGCTGAAGGCACCACACGGAGGTACTTAGCTCGAAGCGGTGAAAAGTTTTTCTTTTGTAAAAGACCATCTCGTAGAAAGAACGACGCAAGTGCGCGCTTGAATTCCTTCGGGACTTCGGCGGTCCTGCATTCGAGGTATTCTATTAGGGCCTCAAGTTCCGGGTCGGCCCGCTGTCGTTCAGCGAAGTCGTCAGTAGTTATCATTCCCAAGAAGTACTCGTCATCCGGGTCGTCAGGTCGGTTGGTCGACAGGCGCACGAGAGAGACAGTCGGCGTCGGAGTGTTTTTGCCGGACTTGTAAATGACAGTAATGTCATACTCATGAAGTCTCAGGCTCCATCGTGCGAGGCGACCTGAAGGGTCCTTCAAAGTGGCTAGCCAACACAAGGCGTGGTGGTCGCTCACAACTTTGAAGGGCCTGCCGTAGAGGTAGGGGCGAAATTTCGACGTAGCCCAGATGATGGCGAGGCGCTCCTTTTCTGTTGTGGAATAATTTGATTCTGCTTTCGGTAGCGATCGGCTGGCGTAACTAATAACCCTTTCAAGTCCGTCAGCCCTCTGCACAAGAACGGTGCCTGGACCTACGCTGCTTGCGTCAGTATGTATTTCTGTCTCGGCGAATTCGTCAAAATGGGCAAGTAACGGAGGCGTCTGGAGGCGATGTTTAAGCTCCTGGAAAGCGTGTTCCTGTGGAGTTTCCCACTTGAACTCCACGTCGGCCTTGGTAAGGTTAGTGAGAGGATCGGCGATGCGGGCGAAGTTTTTCACGAACCGCCTATAATAGGCGCACAGAACTAGAAATCGGCGCACGGCCTTCTTGTCAGTGGGCGGCGGGAAGTCAGCGATGGCGGCTGTTTTCCGTGGATCGGCACGAACTCCAGACTTGCTGATAACGTGTTCCAGAAACAAGAGCTCCTCATACACAAATCTGCACTTTTCTGGCTTCAGTGTGAATCCGGACGTCTTGATGGCTTGAAGTACAGCTTCAAGGCGCCGAAGATGCTCGTGGAAACTCGAGGAAAACACGACGACGTCGTCCAGGTACACAAGGCAAGTCTGCCACTTCAATCCTGCCAGTACTGTATCCATAACGCGTTGAAAAGTTGCAGGCGCTGAGCGAAGGCTGAAGGGCATCACCTTAAACTCGAAGAGGCCGCCCGGTGTTATAAACGCCGTCTTCTCTCGGTCTCTTTTGTCGACTTCGATTTGCCAATAGCCAGTCTTGAGGTTCATTGACGAAAAGTACTTGGCGTTATGGAGCCGATCAAGTGCGTCGTCTATTCATGGGAGAGGATACACGTCCTTTCTTGTGATTCTGTTCAGGCGGCGATAATCGACGCAGAAACGTAGGGTCCCATTCTTTTTCTTCACTAACACCACGGGGGATGCCCATGGACTCTTTGACGGCTGCATAATGTAATCCCGCAGCATTTCATCAACTTGTTTCTTCATGGCCTCACGTTCTCGCGTTGAAACCCTGTACGGACTCTGCCGGAGTGGTCTGGCATTTTCTTCGGTTATGATGCGATGTATCGTGAATGGGGTCTGCCGAATTTTTGATGACGTCAAAAAGCAATCTTCGTATTGCAGGAGCAGGGCCTTGAGCTGTTCTTGCTTATCGTTCGGAAGTCTGGGATTGACGTCGAAAGCTATGGGAGGGGCTTGGTTCCTCTGAACAGGTTCCGCAGAATCGGCGAGGGCGAAAGCACTGATGGCTTCGACAATTTCTTCGATGTATGCGACCGTTGTTCCTTTGTTCACATGTTTGTACTCATTGCAGAAATTCGTGAGCATAACCGTTGCTTTGCCTCCCCGCAGCTCTGCAATTCTTCTTGCGACGCAAATATTTCGGGTGACCAACAGATGCTGACTGCTTTCAACGACGCCTTCCAAGTCAGGTGATTTAGGAGCGCCGACTGAAACAAAGACGCTTGAGCGAGGTGGAATGGTGACTTGTTCTTCCAGCACTTTCAAGGCATGGTGTCTTGACGGCGTGCGCGGTGGTAGTGCTTCTTCTGTGGATAACGTTATCGACTTTGTTTTTAGGTTGATGACAGCACCATGGAGGCATAAGAAGTCCATGCTAAGGATGACATCTCTCGAGCAACGCTGTAGGACTACGAAGTCTGTAGGATAAATACGGCCGGTAATGGTGACTCTCGCTGTGCAGATTTCTGCTGGCGTTACGAGTTGACCTCCGGCTGTGCGGATTTCAGGGCCTTTCCAAGCTGTCCTAACTTTCTTTAACTTCGCGGCGAACGACCGACTGATGACAGAATAGTCGGCTCCAGTATCGACGAGAGCGGTCACACTGTGGCCGTCAATAAGAACGTCGATGTCGCTAGTTCGCCGTCTCGCATTACAGTTAGGGCGTGGCGTCGGGTCACGGCTGCGTCCGCTTGTTCCGCTGCTTCCATGTTGCGTCGTCAGGCCACCTCCGGTAAGTGAGCTTTCGCCGCCAGGGCTTTGCCTGGTTGGCATTGTGTTCGGAAAGCTCCGTCGCGGTGTCGTCATCGTCGGAGGATCTTCGGTAGTTCGTCGCACAGCAACCGCACCTCCACCGGTTGCTGCCCTTAGTTTCCCGGATACGGGCTAGGAGACCGGCCCCGCGTTGGGCCGGAGTACTGCCGGGGGTGTGGTGACATGCAGCGGCTGGGCGACGGTGAACGGGAAGGACTTCGGGGTGTCCATTGAGTTCCTGTCAGGTAGTCGGCGATGTCACGTGGCCGTTCCCCTAGCTGCGGACGTGGTGCATCGACGGCGAAGCCACGCAGTCCCATCTGTCGGTACTGGCAACGGCGGTAAGTGTGCCTGGCCTCGCCGCAGTGGTAGCACAGTGGGCGGTGGTCAGGAATTCGCCAAACGTCGGTTTTCCTCGGCGCACTGCGCTGGCCCGCTGGTGAACGGTAGATCGTCGGTGCGGGTGGTGGCGGACGGGGTGTCTGGCGACGGAAGTGCGACGGGGCGGCGTTTTGGCGTGGACGGGGAGGAGCGTTGTGACGCACTGCAGCGGCGTAGCTCATAGTTCTACAGCTACAGCTGATATACAGCTAATATATGAAACTACAGCTGATATACGAAACCTCGTATTAATTTCAGGTGGTTTAAACGATGTCTTTATTGAACATACAGCAGGACTAGCAACTACACTGGCGAAAGGCGTCGATGACATGCGCGCCACTTCTCCTCAGGTACAGGTAGCGATATGCACGATACCGGAGGTACTGGTGCGTGATAGCAACTGCAAAGAGCGGTTGTCAACGCAAACCAAGAGATATGGCGGATGAGTCGAGAAAAGGGCTTTGATAAGGTGGAAATAAACGGAGAGGTGCATAGGTGGGGTGGTTTTCAACGAGACAAAATTCACTTCGATGGGCGGCTAGGTAAAGAGGTGGGTAGGCGGCTTGCAAGACGCGCAGTAGCTTTTTTGGGAGGCAAGCGGGCCCTTCCGGGTGCGGGATAGCTAGTAACGAAGAAAACAACCAGGGAGACTATTTGACAGGTGGTATGGACAGATACGATTCCAAAAGGGCACCAGTATTTAAGATAGGTAGAGTCCCGGGCAGAAATAAAAGTGGCCACGAGAGCCGAACCAATTCAGGCATAGGGTATATTAACATGCAGGGTGGTAGGAACAGGCTGAAGTGGCAAGCGATAGAAGAACAGCTAAGGGAGGAGAGGCCGATGGTATACGGTTTCGTAGAAACATATCTCAGGGACATGGAACAACCTCCCAACAATGCAGACTACGCGTGGTAATATTGTAATAGAACAGAAGGCAGCAGAAAGGGGGGTGGTACTGAAGCGTTCATTCTTAAAAGTACAGACTGGCAAAGGGTCAAGCAGGAGTGCAAGGAACATTTATGGCTAAAAGGGAAAGTGGCAGGGCAAATGACACTCCTTGGTTTCGTGTACTTGTGGATGGGATCAAAGGCCAGAGAGGAAAACCAGGCAATGGTAGAGTGTATATCAAAGGACATTAAGAGTTAGGAGGAGAGTGCGAGATAATTATACTAGGAGATATGAATGCACACGTAGAAGATATAGATGGGTATACTGACCCGACAGGCAAAATGATCATGGATATGTGTGAGAGGCTTGATTTGATAATTTGCAACAGTACCGAGAATTGTGAAGGGCAAATAACATGAGAGGTAGGAAGGCTGCAGTCGACGATAGATTACGCACTGATGTCACGCACTGATGTGAGTATGTAGGATAAACTCAGAGGAATTCACATAGAAGAAGGTGGCTCCAGAAGCCTGGGTAGTGATCACAAACGTATCAAGCTAAGTTTTGGAACAACAGCGAAAGTGGGAAGGAGTCAAGATGAGCAACTACAGGAAAATTTTTATTCAGAAAGGCAAATATATTTAGCCGCTAAACAAATTGAGAAAGTAATCACTGAGGATAATGAAACAGTGTGG
Organism: Rhipicephalus microplus; assembly: GCF_013339725.1. Classification (NCBI taxonomy): domain Eukaryota; kingdom Metazoa; phylum Arthropoda; class Arachnida; order Ixodida; family Ixodidae; genus Rhipicephalus; species Rhipicephalus microplus. The sequence continues at coordinate 43,603 of NW_023612599.1, read as the reverse complement.
ACATACACGAATATAATTAGACTGTTTGAGATAGAGCTAGCTAAGGCACGTGACTAGTCACCCCAGAAAAGAAGACACAAACCCAAAAGTTGGTGAATGAGGAAGTTTAGAGAGCCATAGCAAAACGTCAGGAAGCCTCTAGGGAACACAGACATGCTAAGCAGCGGGGTGAACCGACAGATGATGTTGAAAGAAAATGGGAAATCTTTCCAAGCTGTAGAAAGGATGCATCCCTGCTGATCAATGAAAAGATTAGAAGAAAGGGAGCCCAGTGGCTGACAGAAGTACATAAAAAAATAGAAAGGCAGCTGCCAAATTTTGGAACCATCTAAACTCCCTAAGAAATGAGACGAGCCTAGAGCAAAGGTTTATAACTACCGCTAAAGGTGCTATGCTAGAAAGGGACGTAGCTATTGAATATATAAGAACAAAGGTGATAGGAAAATTTCAAGAAAGAAGTGCTTTATGCACCACATTAGACAAGGATGAATCAAGTGGCGCAATGGCTCCATTTTAACAACAAGAGTGGAAAAGGGCTGTGAAAAGCCTTCGTAGTAGTACATCAAAAGGCACAGATGGCATTCCAATTATGCTGATAAAGACATTAAGTACGAAGTCAAAGCAGGCTTTGAGAGAGGCAGTGAGCAAACTATTATTCAATGGAGAAGTTCCCGATGAATGGAAACTTAGCAGAATGAGCATAATCTGTAAAGGAATGGGGGACAAAGCTGACATAACCAACTACCGTCCTATAATAATGACATCAGTGGTCTACAGGCTGGCGATGCAGATTATAAAAGAAGATTTTAAAGGGGGTGCTGGGGGAACTGCTGAATGGGTTTCGGAAACACGGGAGGTTGGAAGACAATCTGTTCTCACTGACGCAGTGCATCGAAATAGCAGAAAAGGAACACAGGCCCCTGTGGCTAGCATTTTTGGATATCAAGAAAGCGTACGATAGCGTGGTTCAACAGGAATTCCAGGGAATTCTGGACACACAAGGCGTGAAAGATGTCACTAATCGTTTAAAGGATATCTATAAAGGTAACAAGGTAATTATAAAGTGGGAGAAACCGGTATCCAAGACTGCAGAGGTCGAACGGGGGCTCAGGCAGGGGTGTCCCCTGTCACCCTAATTATTCATGATGTAAATACAAGGCTTAGAGGCCAAATTAGAAGGAAGTGCACTGGGCTTCAGCCTCTCTTTCGTAAAACAAGGAAAACTCATTGAACAGGCACTACCAGAATTGACGTACGCAGATGATATTGCCACCATTGATAAACGAGCCACGGTGGCTCATACGCGTTTTTGGGCGCGAAGAAGAAGAGAACATCTTCGTTGCTCTGGTTCAAGTGAACTCCTGGCTGCGGGTCTTGTTTTGTTCGTGACATTACTGGTGGAGGTGCTGGGTACGTGTACTTCGGCTGTGTCGGCCATCGTGGAGACAGCTACATCTCCCAGAGCAAGAATCAGCCGCCGCCTGCGTGGGTTACCCCCTGAATTTGGTCCCTTGGCATCGACACCCAGAAAGATGGCAACTGCGATGACAATCCAGGCGGTCCAAACCAGCGATGGCCATGATTCGCTTCTCGCCCATGTTCTCCACGTGCCACAGACACCAAAGCCGTTCCATGGAGACATCTTCGAGGATGTTGATGACTGGCTAGACCACTTTGAACGGGTTGCCAATATCAACGAATGGGACGATGTTCGCAAGCTGCGCCGAGTTTATTTCTACTTGGAGGATTCTGCGAAAACGTGGAACGAGAACCACGAGGGCTCCTTTGCAACATGGCAAGAGTTCAGCCGACAGCTTCGTGACGCCTATCGCAACACCGAAAGAAAGAAGAGGGCCGAACAAGCCATATCCAGCAGAAACCAACGGCCGAACGAACGTGTATCCATGTTTGTCGAGGACATGCTTCGACTCTTCAAGCGCGCGGACCCTGCCATGCCTGAGGAAAAGAAGGTGCGCCATTTAATGCGCGGAGTAAAAGAACAGCTTTTCGCTGGGCTCGTGCGCAATCCACCGACGACAGTCGCCCAGTTTATCAGTGAGGCGGCTACGATGGAACGTACGCTGCAGCAGCGGTCGTCACAATACGAACGCCAGATCCCGGCCACCACATGCTCTATCGGCTCTGACAGCGAGAGACAGACCCTCGCAGACTTCATTCGAAGTATCGTTCGGGACGAATTGCGACAGCTGCAGGCAGTGGGATCCCATCCACCCGTGTCAGCCCTCGCGGATGTAATCCGACAAGAAGTCCGGCAGGCCGTCACACCCCTAGCCCCAATCGCACCGCCGATTCCCGAGGCCCCAGTCGTGACATACGCAGCGGCATTGCGATCCCCTGCGCCACCGGCTACAGATACTGCTATGCGGCCAAGGTACCAGGCTATGCAGCCATATCACGACACTGCTTCAAGCCCACCTCTCGGCTCAAGGTTTTCGAGCCCACCCACCTATCCGCCGTCCATCTCAAGACAAAGTGGTAGCAAGGCAAGCACGTGGCGCACCTCGTATAACCGTCCGCTCTGCTATCACTGTGGCGAAGCGGGTCACGTATACCGGAACTGTCAATACCGGCAACTAGGTCTCCGCGGCTTCCGCCCTGATGCTCGATGCCCGCGCTTCGGTGAGCCCCCCGCGAAATTGAAGCCTATCTCACGGGCCAACGTACTCCTTCGACTATTCGGCACCACCAATCGAGATCACCATCGCCTCGCCGGTCTACGTCACCCAGTTTGCCCGCATCGTCTTCCGCTCCTTTCAGGAGCCGGTCACCAAGTCCCCGCCGGGGAAACTAGGAACGGCGACTTCTGGGGGTGAAGTCGCGGCCCGGCGAACTGTAAAAGACCCTCCTTCGACGCAACGACCAGACGAGGGCGATTCCGGTTTTGCAGTGTTCTCCGCCAGCAAAACAATTGTTTCTGCCGAAATTGCCGTCTTCGTCGACAATCATGCTGTTAACGCCCTCGTCGATACCGGTGCCGACTATTCCGTAATGAGCGCAACACTGGCATCTGAACTGAGGAAGGTTATGACGCCTTGGCAAGGACCTCAGTTGCGCACGGCAGGTGGCCATCTGGTGACGCCTACTGGTATGTGCACGGCACGCATTCGAATACGTACGTCAACATTTGCGGGCTCTTTCCTCGTATTGCGCGTGTGCTCTCGGCCAGTCATTCTAGGAATGGACTTCCTTCGTGAATACGGCGCCGTCATCGACCTCCGTGAATTACTTGTGTCGTTCGAGGATCCTTTTTGCGCTGCAACTGACAGTATGCAATTCCGGAAAAGAGCGCTCCGTGTTACCGACGATTCCCTGACTCTCCCACCTCGAAGCAGCCTCTTTGTCAAAGTAGAATTGGGACAGGACTTGTCTGACGCGGTAATTGCAGAGGCCAATTTGTCTCTCCTTATTTCACAACAAATCTGTGTTGCCCGAGGAATCATTCAGCCTAGCAATATGCATGCTCACCTGCTGGTCACGAACTTCAGCGACGAATATCGCCACCTAACGAGACACACTGCCATTGCATATTGTGAAGAACTTACCGATGCCGATGGTCCATCTACGTTAGCTTCATTTTCATCGAATGGCCACCCTGACGAGGCCTTCGTGCGCACTCTCGACGTAAACGAGAGACTACCTTCGGCTCAACGAGAAAGCCTTTTGCGTATACTCGGCTCATTTCAAGACTGCTTTGCCACTACGTCAAGGGTTAAACAGACACCACTTGCTCAACATCGTATCATCACGGAACCTACTGAGAGACCCATTCGACAACATGCCTATAGGGTGTCGCAAAAAGAGCAAGATGCTATACGTGACCAAGTCCAGCAGATGCTTCAGGACGACGTCATTCAGCCATCGACCAGTCCCTGGGCTTCGCCAGTTGTGCTAGTAAAGAAGAAGGATGGTACGTTGCGTTTTTGCGTTGATTACCGTAAACTGAACAAGGTCACCAAAAAGGACGTTTATCCTCTACCCCGGATAGATGACTCGTTGGACCGTATACGCAACGCTAAATATTTTTCCTCCATCGATTTGCGTAGCGGCTACTGGCAAATCGCAGTGGACGAGCGCGACCGCGAAAAGACGGCGTTTATTACTCCCGACGGTCTGTACGAGTTTAAAGTGTTGCCTTTCGGTCTATGCTCAGCGCCAGCTACTTTTCAAAGAATGATGGATACGGTTCTCACGGGGCTCAAATGGCAATCATGCCTTGTTTACCTTGATGACGTCGTGGTCTTTGCAGACACGTTTGAACAACACGTCCAACGCCTTTATGCAGTTCTTCAGGCAATTAGAACAGCGGGGTTGTCTCTCAAACCCGACAAATGTCATTTTGGATATGAAGAACTGAAGTTTCTTGGTCACGTTGTGAGCCATGCTGGCATCCGCCCAGATCCTGAGAAAACCCGCGCCGTTGCCACCTTTCCCGTGCCCACAAATAAGCGCGACCTACGCCGATTTTTGGGGATCTGTGCGTATTACAGGCGCTTTGTCAAAAACTTCTCGAAGATTGCTGAACCCCTCAACAAGCTTACAAAAGACGGTGTCTCGTTTGTTTGGGGTCCCGACCAGTGCCATGCGTTCGACACCCTCCGAAACCTCCTCCAGGCTCCGCCTGTACTAGGTCATTTTGACGAAAGCGCTGACACGGAATTACACACTGACGCCAGCAACGTTGGACTAGGAGCGGTATTAGTTCAGTGGCAAAATGGCATAGAGCGCGTGATCGCTTATGCGAGCAGAACGTTATCCCCAGCGGAGAAAAACTATTCTGCAACCGAAAAGGAATGCCTCGCTGTTGTCTGGGCCATAACAAAGTTCCGCCCATACTTGTATGGCCGCCCATTCAGGGTAGTTAGCGACCACCATTCCCTTTGTTGGCTCGCGAATCTCAAAGATCCCTCAGGTCGTCTAGCACGATGGAGCCTTCGGCTACAAGATTTCGATGTCACCATCGTCCACAAATCTGGGCGGAAACACACCGACGCCGACTGTCTCTCACGTGCACCGGTCGAAAATGCCAACACTGACCTTGAAGACGACGACACTTTTCTTTCTGCTGTATCAGCAACCAGCTTAGCGGAGCAACAGCGTCATGACTCGGAGCTCATCCCGCTCATTGACTACCTGGAAGGACGCAATTCCCACCTTCCCCGAAGCATTGCGCGCTCACTATCTTCCTTTTGTTTCCGTGATAGAGTGCTTTATAAAAAGAACTTTAATCCTACACAAGCTATGTATCTGCTTGTTGTGCCAACTACGCTTCGTGGTGACATTTTACGTGCGTGTCACGATGAGCCATCATCCGGACACCTCGGCTATACGCGCACGCTGCAACGGATTCAACGCTCCTACTACTGGCCACGTCTCGCGAAGACTGTGAAGCACTACGTTCGCACATGTCGCGACTGTCAGCGACGTAAGATTCCACCTTTACGACCAGCGGGACTACTGCACCCAATTGGCCCACCAAAGGCGCCCTTTCATCAGATTGGCATGGACCTGCTGGGGTCATTCCCCACGTCTTCGTCTGGAAACCGGTGGATTGTTGTCGCTACAGACTACTTAACACGCTACTGTGAAACCAAGGCACTTCCAAAAGCCACCGCAGCAGATGTCGCCCAATTTTTTGTTAACAGCATCGTCTTATGTCACGGTGCTCCTGCTGTCGTCATAACTGATCGTGGGACAGCTTTCACCGCAGAGATGCTGCAGGAAGTCTTGCGATTAAGTGGCACGGAACATCGTAAAACAACGGCTTACCACCCGCAAACAAATGGGCTGACTGAACGACTCAATAAGACAATTGCAGACATGCTGTCAATGTATGTGGACATCGATCACAAGAACTGGGACACCATACTTCCCTATGTAACTTTTGCGTATAACACTGCTGTTCAAGAAAGTACCGGTTTCACGCCTTTTCGCTTAGTCCACGGTCGTGACGTCACGACGATGCTCGACGCCATGCTCCTGCCCGACAACTTAGGAATATACCACACGGATGCCGCCAAATTCGCGCAGTGCGCAGAAGAGGCCCGTCAACTTGCTCGTCACCGCATTCAACGTCACCAAACCGCAGACGCGCGCCGCTACAATCTTCGCCACCATGAAGTTATTTTTAAGCCAGGTGATGAAGTCTAGGTGTGGACCCCTATCCGACAGCGTGGACGTTCCGAAAAACTTCTTCGCCACTACTTCGTCCCTTACAAGGTTGTGCGACGTCTCAGTGACGTCACTTACGAGGTTCTCCCACAAGGCAATTTGAGACGTTCCCGTTTCACCCCGCAAACTGAAGTCATTCACGTTTCACGTCTCAAACCAAACTTTTTGCGCTGTGAATCGCCAGAGAGTGACTGACTTTATTAGTAACTTCGCGTCTTTCTTTTTGTTTCGTCCTTTCCTTACATTTTTCCTATTTTTCTTATTTCTCTAACTTTTGTTCCCACAACCAACTACGTTATTCCGCCTTACGCCATTCATTTTGCTCGCATGCTAATTTTCATTTTTTTTTCTTTTCTTTTTTTTGCCTTCATGTACAGCATCGAGACGATGCTTCTTGGGAGAGGGGGTAATGCCACCATTGATAAACGAGCCACGGTGGTTCATACGCGTTTTTGGGCGCGAAGAAGAAGAGGACATCTTCGTTGCTCTGGTTCAAGTGAACTCCTGGCTGCGGGTCTTGTTTTGTTCGTGACAATATAGTGCTAATGACCAACAACAAGGAAGATTTGCAGAGATTGGTGGACATCTGCGGTAATGAGGGAGATAGGGTATATTTCAGAATCAGTAAGAAAAAAATCAGCAGTCAAGATTTTTAATGACAATGAACGTAGTGAGCTTAGAATACAGGAGGTCATGCTAGAAATTACAGATAAATACAAATATCTTGGCGTATGGGTAAGCAATGGGGCCGAGTACCTAAGGGGACCCAAAATATATGTCGACTAAAGGTAACAGGAATGCAGTGGTAATGAAAAATAGGGCACTGTGCAACTACAATACGTATGATGTTGTGAGAGGAATATAGAAAGGGGTCATGGTTCCTGGCCTGGCGTACGGCAATACGGTTTTGTGCATGTGTTCAGAAGTTCAAGCAAGGTTAGAAATTAAGCAACGTGGAAAAGGTAGGCTTGCCTTAGGAGCTCACGGGAATACGCCAAATCAGGAAGTACAAGATGATATGGAATGGACATTGCTTGAGGGCAGGAAAGCTAGCAGCAAGATGAAATTTGAAAAGCGGGTGAGAGAAATGGGGGAGGAGCGTTGGGCTAGGAAGGTATTCAGCTACTTGTACATGAAGAATGTCGATACAAAATGGCGGAAGCGAATCAGAAAATTTACTGGTAAATCCTTGCAAAACAGCAGGGGTCCAAACCAAAAAGAATTATCGGTTAAGAAGAAAGTGAAGGAAGCTGAAACCGATATGTGGAGAATTGGCATGATTGAGAAGTCCGCACTAGAGATCTATCAAACGTTTGAGCAGGAAATTACCAACGAAAGTATCTATGATAATACTTGAGGTAATTCTCTACTGTTTGAGGCCAGGACGGGAGTATTGCGAACCAAGATATATTGGGACAAATACGAAGGGGTAGACAGGGTATGCAGAGCGCGTGGAGAGGAAGAAGAAACTGCCAAACGCTTGATAATGATCTGTAAAGGGCTTCACCCTATAGTTCAGGATGATGGCGCAGAGTTTTTCAAAGCACTGGTGTTTAGGAACAGTGAGGACCAAATAGACTTTAAGCGGGTAGAATTAACTAGAAGGAGGTTATCTGATTGGTCGCTAAAGTCAAAGCACGAGTGAAAATTATACCCTTCACTGCAAATTACGAATCCTCAACCTCACTATTTAAGGGGAAAAATAAATCTAGTTTTTGATTCACTAAGTACTACGGCTTGGTGGCGCTAGCCACCACCCGATCTAAAGGGTACAGTCATATGAATCCATCCATTCTGGAGGCGTAAAAAATCAGGCGTAAACGTATCCGCGATTGCTAGTGGATTACTCTTTCAAAAAGATGCAGGTGTTGGGCTGAAGGAAAGTCAGTACTGGGAGAACTATAAATATGTGTTTTTAGGCAATAAAAGAATAAATATTTATTCCCACGAATAATTTAGTTATATCATCAATACAATTAGTCGCCTTAAATTTACACTAGAGGAACGTCCTCAGAAGACACAAATTTCCATTTGAGTATTGTCGGGAAAAAGTTTGTTACACTGTATATAAAACAAGTTCTATGTTACAAGAAATGAAATCTAGGAAGGTAGCTCGAGAAGTGTTCTGCAGTTTAAGCAGAGTGTGACTGTAGATATGCCAAGTGTCCTTTTTGGGCAAATTATGAAAACAAAAACATGTGTATGGAAGTGCACATTGAAAAATTCCGAGTAATATAACTTTAATTATATCCGCATTAGAATACAGTTATAATATTGAAACTTATACGCTTGAAATATGAAAATGCCCCTAATAGTTTTAAAGAGCGCTAACTTCTTTCATTTCACGTAGTGATACCTAAAGCAAAAAAATATATGCAAAATGATTGGCATCACTTATGCCCTTGGTGCAAAGTTGTGGAACGATAGCTCCTCTAGATGTAAGGGATTGCTTGGAATTCTCTTGCCATATGGCTTCCCCTTCTTCCTTATTTTTTTCTCTCTTTTGTATTCGGTGCAAATACTATTATTGAAGTAATAATTTTTTGAAACAAGGCGACATCCCAAAATCCAGTCATGTAAATTTTTGTGGGTTATTTTACTTTCAATACCACCTAAGTATTGTGAGAGCGTAATGTTCTGGTGATTCGCGTGACCATGATTTTATTGTTGTTTAAATAATGAAGAAGGAAGCGAAAAAAAAACAAGTCATCGGAAATAGTATTTTTTTGCCGTTTTATGAACATACGCGTTGCTTCGTTATTGCTGTATTGACCATTTATTTATCTGTCTCCACATGAAGTGAAAGATTGTTTCGCCGAAAGTTACGTTTATTCGCTAAAAGCGAAAGGGTTTAAAGAACAGTGACGTGTGACGCAGGCGGGTGCCTTTGATTTTATTGAAGAAATACAAGTGTCCGCTTCTTTTGCAAGTCTGTTGCCTTCGGTCACTGTGAATCCTAATAGGTGTCATATTCGTCAGAACCTTCGTCTTTTTAACTTGAATTATCTTACATTGTTGTATAGTATCAACTGATTACTCTCTCCTCCGAATAAAAATGATGATGGAGTCCTGCTAGATATTGGAAAAGCAGGTAATTCTGATATTGCTTCCTTAAGTAACAAAAACACAAATAATAGCAGATAGCATGAAATGATACGTTTACAGCCACATACTGTTTGGTGAAACATGTGAGCGTCAGATATCCAACTTGGAGGTAATTGATTGGTTATGGTCTGTCTCAGAGTCTACCATGAATAACTAAGGGCTTTTCAAAGACCCGCGAATGGGTGGAGGACCATAAGTTTCCGGCCCCAACGTGGGCGCGGCCCGCAGTTACGACTCAGTAGTTCCTCCGGGTATGAATGAAGTTTGTTTATGGGCTTACTGAATACGCATTAACCCTCTAAGGATGCTAGCTTGCCCTTTTCTCGTTTATTATTATGATCGTCATAGTTAACAGCGTATATTCATACCAAGTTTCCCATACGTATATTGTATAGTGAAATATACACATAGCAATGAATTGCTTTGCGGACTATATTACTGTGATTTCGGACATACACAAAATATGGTTGCTTTCTTTAATTTGTTTTGTTTTTCAGCAATGTGTTTATGTCATTTCGAATATTGTTTATCCAAAGTTGGATCTCGAACTTCAAGAACGAACTTGTAATTTAGACAGGAACCGGTTTTTTTATTCGTTTCTCCTTCAATGTAAAGTATCATAGATGCCTGTGAGGTATTGTAGGTTCCCAACTATTTTAATAGTGAGAAACAACAATATAAGACAATTACAACATTACAATGCAAAAGGATTACTATGGTTCGTTGGTGTAATATCGATAAATTTTGGTACAAAATAATAGCGCCAGAAGATGACACGGTGTTTATAGTTTTCGCCGGAATGTTTCGCGACTGTCGTTTGGAGGTCGAAGCTAATGCCACAACCATACCATTTATCATGGAGCTTTATGGACAAGGGTTGTGACGCGCAAAAAATCGGTTGCTTTGATGCTTCGTTTTGGTTGGCTTTGTTGTACACAAACTTTGTAAGCTTTCCACTATTCATTAATCTTTCTTCCCATTCGGCTGTTTCAGATAATACGTTTTTGTGGTTCCTAGTTGAAACTTAACAAGTTTCGCTTATTACAGCGAAAGCTGTTACGAGATCAGAACACAGGCCGCGTGCGCCGTCGTTGTCAGCCGCGTCGCAACCGGTGCCCGGAACAACTATACTGGTGAGCAAGACAAGACTAAGTAAATAAAGAACATCAAGGACATAATGGAATTAGAACTCGGGTTCTTTGCCTGCCAGCCCAGTATACTACCACTTAGTCAGGCCGGTGTTTGTAACTCCATTGTAAACTGATCATAAGGAGGGTTCAAGTCAGGAAATTATGTACATTATGTGCGTAATAAAGCGCTTTATCACCAAAGAAACAAACAGGCGTTACTCATTGCAAATCGCGCAACTAATGTTACAATCAATTACAATAGCACAAATCATAATTCCTCAATGACCTCAGTCACACCAACAAAAAATTGCGCAATATATCTCACAAGTGTAGTGGTTCTCACGCTCCACCGGGGAATGACCTAGAATAGCATAGTGAATGCCTAAACAAAGATTGTGATGATTTATGGCTTATTGGTTGCCGCAGTTACCCGAATAGTGTATAAAAAGGCTCTGAAAGCCCGCTCTTCTAGCTTTTGCTATGGATGTGTGGCACGTTCCACGCAGGTCTAGGGTTTTATTTTGTTTTTACAGGCAGGGGACGATAGTGATGGGCTGCAAACATCAGCAAAGTTAAGAAAGGAAATATTTGACAGAAATATATCGTTGCAACTCTGGTTGTGAACGTTTGTCATCGTTCAATTAAGAAAAATTGTGTGCTCAGGGCAACTCGATAGTTGCACGACGGCACAAAACGTATACTGGGATAAAATAAGAACTGAAGATCAGGATATATTGTGTTGGGAAACCGGAGTCTGGAAAAGAACGTGAGAGAAACGCAGTTAGAATTTATGGCATGGATTTGCGGCTGCCACTCAAGTTGTGCTGTGCTTTCTTCGTGGCTGATCACTACTGCATAATTCATCTTAGTTTTGTTTGTGTTTTATAACTCGTATAGCTTAGTTTTTATGCCGTTTTGGTCACACAGGTACCCTTGCCACGTTATTTTATCAGCTCTCTTGACATTCTACATCGTATAGTTGTGGCAATCATCGGAAAGTTATTATTCACAATGCCGTGGTACAGAAATAAGAATAAATGTATTGAGGGCACGAATCTTCTGCAGTTTTCGTCCAATGCATTGAAACGTGGCACTAAATTAACTTTTTTCTCAGCGCTGCACACTGTAGATTTTCGAACACTGTCTGGTTTTCAACGCTACACCACCCCATCTACGCTATCGGGATTGACGCACGTCATTCGACTTCCTTCTTGTTGACATCGCGAGTAAAATGTATTCGTTTTAAAGGAAAATTTTTTTGTATTCCACTGCAAATTTTAGCATCCCGGCAATCTCGTCTCTTGCTGATTGGCGCTTCACAACAGTAGACACAGGAACATGTTAGCAATATTGTATTTTTGGATGGCAGTGTGCTGCATCTACAGTTATCTCTTATTATGTCGACCGCCACAGTCGCAGCCCAAACGGAATGGTAGTCTTTAATTGTAGGCAAGCCTTCGGGGTTCAACCAGTGTTGTGCAGAAGCTGTCCAATACTCGTGCTTGCGGCTGTAAGAAATATGTAGCGCACCTTCTACGCGCCTGAAGAACTCACGCTAGTAGAGTATTTATCTGATGTAATGCTTCATCTGTTTCATACACAACTAAATCATGTGGACCGCTAATTAGGGCAAGGAAAGCAAATGGACAACATTTGTGAGTTTTCAATTCTATCGGTATGATCGTAACTGAAATTGAAAAAAAACAGAGTGAGCTAAAAATTACGCCTTCTTTCTTTGGATCATAGCGGGGGTTTCGCACTGGCAGAGTTGAAGGCTAACGTAGTATGCGTGCTTTTTTCGGTCAGTCACCATCTCGGCTGAAGAACACATGGCCCCTGTCACCTGGCGGCGAAAAACTGTATTACACAATCAACACCAGGGCTGTGAGAGGCACTGCCTAACATTCCCAGCACACACAAAAATGTGAGAAGATTGAGCAGTAGAGTGTCCTCTATTGTAGCTGAAACTGTGGAGCATCGGATTTCAATGTACTGAGTAAGGATCCCACTGACAAAAAGGGTATTTCTTCTTTCACCTAAGTTTGTTTAGGTTAAGAAAGAACCAAGATTAATACATTTAAGAAACCACAATCAATATACCTTGTGCTTTCCTTGGCTTAATAACGCTCCTTATCGGGTACTACACTTTGTCTTCAACCAATTTAAACAAAAAATAAATACTTGATGTCGCGATTGTACACCATTACTAGATGTTTTGCTTGCATCACCGATCACTTTCGAAATCCGTCTATGTAATCCGAAAGGTTATCGTTTTTGTCTAAGATCTCTAGAAACTATAACATAGAAGCTCCTAAATTTTATTTTCTTTGAACACTGCTGCCAATTATTTTTTTTTTTTCATTCTGCAGTCGTCGCCTTGATCCCTGAGCGGATTGTCAGTGCTTTTGTACAACACTAAAAAACCAAAATACTAGCACTAATAAAGTGTGTTCAACCACTTTAGCGATGCCTCCCTTGATGCTGCTAATTGGCTCAAATAATTGCCGAGGATGTCCTTAAGGATGGAGACACTATAAGAGGTCGAGAGCCCACAGGAAAATCATTGCTGATATAAGTATCGGTGTACTTACTGCACTTTGTAGTCACTATTTCTTAGTTTTTCGAGAGTCCAAACTGGCTTTTCTGTTATTAGAGAGCTCCGCAAAACAGATTTGCATTTTTATAGCCGATAACTACTTGAAACGAGTAGAACTCAAAGAAAGCAAAAAGAGGGGACGGCTGGCTCCTGTGAGAAAGTTTTGATGTCAAATAAAATTCCAACCAACATCCGAAATAAATATGACAAAGCAGCGAATTTCTCGGACAAGCAGACAAATTGCACTAATTTCACGGGACTTGCACAAGCACAATAGACCTACTGCATGATGTCTGACATTGAAAACAGCGAAAAATTAAAGCTGAACGTTTCACTATAATTTCCTGTCCTAAACAGCATTAACAGAAGCTGCCGCTACTATCGTGCCAGAGGGTTAGTCGCAATGCTTTGTCAATATGCATTGAAGCATAAGATTTTGAAATGGTGCTGAGTGACGTTGGCGTTGTGAGAGAGAGTTGCGCAGCTTGAATTTGGTATTTTTTCTTTTACCTTACGTGTCAGCACGCACACCTAACATCACCTTTCAGCATGGAGACTCAAGAACAAAAATTCATTGCTGCAGCCAATAATGCACATACATGCAATGCTGTAAGCGTAATATTTCATGGTTGACAACATGCAAATTTGGATGATGCATCAGCTTATCTTTCTTTTTAACCGAAAACACTGTTGAAAAATGTATGGCTTTGGGTGATTTGCTGTATTAACAAATATTTCCGGGTCAAATTCAATCAAATTGATTTTTAAATGTACTTTTCCCATAAGCAATCTATGGTCAGATAGGCACTATTTAACACAATGTTCTATGTAAAAATGTCGAACTAGCCACAGTACCTTTATCTTTTTGTTTTCATCAGTTTTGCCAGTTGCCCCAAAAGAGCTGTACGATAGTCTCCGCTTCATAAGTAATCCGAAGCTGGGCATGACCAATATATTCATTCTCATTAGTTCACACAGTGGAAATTCATTATGAAGACACAACAGCGCCTGGTATGAGCTTTAAAGGCAGCACCGCCACAGTGAAATCTGCACGAGACACATTTCTAGAGCCTGGTGTAAACTTTCTTATGGCTCGAACTGCTTGTTCAGCTCGTTCGAAAACACAAATTACGTCATAAACTATAGCTTTGGGAAATTGGAAACTACCCACTTAGTGACACTATGCTATATTCATTATTCCGCGGCTAGGCAAAGGCCCTAGTCTCCACCACACAATGGTAACATATACCATGTATTTTATGCTGTTGCTAATTACAACAAGAAATTTTGAATAAGCCGGTGTAATCATGGCTATCCTTGAACCCACCCACGATTGTTACGAAAGTCGCAACGGTTGACGCATGGTGGTTGCTTTACATATCTACTAAACTATGCTGTGTATCTTGATGCAATTCCTTGTTCCGCGTTACGTCCGTACTTGGTGATCTTGCGAAAAATAATTAAGCGCCGGCGTGGCTCGGTGGTAGAATGTTCTACAGCCGCACATAGGCCCTGGCTTTGAATCACATTTGGCATGGGTTCGCTCCGCTTTTTTATTCTTTTTCGACGACATTTCAAGTAATCGAAAGAAAACTTCTTTTAAATTATTTTAGTATTCCATTGCCAGCGTTTTTCAACAAACACATAGCGCCCCGCCGCAGTGGTCTAGTGGCTAAGGTACTCGGCTGCTGACCCGCAGGTTGCGAGATCAAATCCCGGCTGCGGCGGCTGCATTTCCGATGGAAGCGGAAATGCTGTAGGCCTGTGTTCTCAGATTTGTTTGCACGTTAAAGAACCCCAGGTGGTCAAAATTTCCGGAGCCCTCCACTACGGCGTCTCTCATAATCATATAGTGGTTTTGGGACGTTTAACCTCACATATCCACCATCAATAATAAGCAATTAGCAGCAATGAACGCGTAAATGTTCACACCCAAAGTAGAAGTATTTTTATGGCAACACTTGTGGTGTTACGTGTGAGGTGGTGCGAGGGCAGCTAAAGGCACGTGGCATTTCTCATGGACGAAGCGCAGACGTACGACTTGCGACGTGGCCGTGGCATGATGTCGGTCTGCGTTGCTTTGAAGAACGTCTGCTCTTGCTCCAGTTAGAACCTAATTCCGCAAAGTGCTAGTTGAAAATGTAGCCTAGTTTTTATATACAGCCGTATGGAAATCTCAACTTGCTGAGAGCTCACAAGTAAACTGGCCCCACACTGCGTCAATGAGTGAAACGTGAAGTTGTGTTCCCACTTTGTCGTTTCTTTTTTTTATATGTTATTGTTTATACAACATCCCTTTTACTGTAACTGTTTTCTATTGTATGAACAGCTTGTGCAGTGAAGCAAATGATTCTGTTTAGGAATTTGTTTAAGCTTTTTTGAACGTTTTTCTACCATGGTAGCTTTTAGTAGAATATTATTTCTTCAGAAAATATGTTGCGTGCCATACCACATTTTTCATCAACCTCGCAATTGTCTTTCCAATATTTTGTGGGCAAAACGTGGAATAAAGGAGACCAAATGGCTCTAATGCGTTTTAAAACCTGTTTCAAGCTTAGCTAAGTTGTGGCTGTCTTTCGCATGAAAAATTTTAGTATGCTCAATAGTCGATATACGAAAATAATATGTATATGGCTGTCATGTTTGAAATTTTTTTCACAAAGAGTTTTGTCCAAAGATCTAAATATTCTCTTCGAAGACCGTTTTTTGACGAGATTTGCACATGGACCTTCAACACTTTCTTGCATTTACTCTGATCAAATAACCTGTGTGAGCTCAAAGTTTCTGCATATATATTCAGGTGTATGAATATACATGAAGCTTGCATGAGCTTTGCATAAACCCGGAACTCGGTGAAGTACGTTGAACATATTCCTATATATGCAGTTCTTTGAAAACGGTTTGCAACAATTATTGTCCGGTAAAGCGCACTAAGTAATAATAAAATGCCATGCAAAGTTGCAGTTGTGCACATTTGCGTGTTCTAAGGCATTGTGCAACGAAGCCATACGAACAAGTAAATATTGTCAGGAATAAACTACTGTAGCTGGCAAAGACAAACCATAATGTGAAATAAAACAAGAAAAAACAGCTGTATGAAAGATATCAAGCGTGAATACCCTTTATCTTTTTCTTTTTCAAGACGCCTGCATTATTAGTAACTTTGAGCATACGGAAAAATTTGGCAGCTTCTATGTACCTTGGAAATTGATGTTATGGGAAGCATGCACAGGGAAACTGACAGTTCTGTCATTTCCCTTCTTGAACGAAACACTATGAAATGTTTCTAAAGGTATGAACATTCACATAATATTTGCATATTCAGATGTTTACAGTACCATAAACATGGTAGTACAGCAATGGGTATTAGCAACACAAGATGCAAGAAGTTGATAGGTAGCATTTGTGCTCGTGAGAATGGTGGCCCTGAACACTGCGTTATAAAACAACTTCACTGGTGGTGCTTCACAGTTGACAATAATTCGACGTGGAGGCTATGTCGTAGAAGTAAATATCTAATGTTCACAAAAATTGCACAACATAGCCAGCCCTGCAGCCGCACTTGATATTTCACGAAGGTCAGAGTCTATTTAGGAAGCAGTTCTGAGGTCTGGCATCACCCCGTGCTGTAATACTTGATTGCGGCACAGAATAGTGGGGTTATATTGCTGCTGGGACGCTGACTTTATTACTTGTATTCATGGCGTCAAAGCTGCAGATGTCAGCTTTATATGAATGCTATCGCGTTAAAATTATCTATGTCTATTCGTGACTCAGATGCGGAACGTACCCGCACACTTGAGGCACATACCCACCCGTGATACACAGATACGCTACGCACGTCTCTGCCGAAAAAGGCTTGAAGACGTGTGGGACGACAATGTCGCATTACTAATGTAATACTAGCTATTTATTATTGTAAAACTATTTTACTTCCCCAAAACAATTTTTGTTTCCCCTAAGTTAAAGGAGTGATCACGGGGGCACATAAGCATGGATAGATAGGTAGGTAGATAAAAAAATAGATAGATCTAAAGTTTTTTGTTGACTGAAAACTGCTTCGCAGTTACAAAAAGAAGAGAAGAAGCGTCCTCGGAATCTTAGAGTATTTTAACAGAACATTTTAGTAACCTTACCTGTGATCGTAATCAATCCTTAAGCCTGCGTGCATCCAGTCATGGAAATGCGGTGGTGTTTCTCAAGCAACTGCCACTATAGCATTTATTGATGTTTGCTTGCCATTTTGCTACGGCTAGAGTAAGCACGTAGCAAATAATTTGGAAAGTTTCGTCGCGAATTTTTTGCATGACCAAAGTTTTTTTTAATATGAGGATGAAAAGATTCTCTAATATTGGTAAATACTTTCTTTTAATACTCAGCAAGACCTAGTCAGCATGCCAATGAGTGGAACACAAGTAGTAAAGTGTTTTAACAAAAAATGATGTTAATACTCAGCTGGAAAGATTAGACTATGCATACCAACAAGCTTTGAATCTGTATCTGTGCTTCTGTAGTAGTTTCCTCTTATGCTGATTTCTTTCATGGTAGCAGAGCCAATTTACTTTGTGAGTCGTACGCAGCTGCAGATGTCTTTGTTTCGGATGTTAAACGATCGGCAGAATAGTGCGAACCATGTGCTTAGTTTTTTCCGCTCCTCGTTGACGATAATTGACGTCCGTGCGTCTGTTTTCCTCGCCCAGAACAGCAGTTCTGCACGTGCCCCAAAACCACGAGACATTCATTGGTTGTACTTCAGCAGTTTACTATCACAGACAATACCGGAAGTTTCCAATAACATGGTTGCACTGGTCCTGACATTTATGCTAGAGGAATTACTCCGTCACTCTAGTACTCCGTCTAGTATAAGGCTAATTGCAAAACCAGGAGTTAGGAATGTCCGTAAACACCGCATTGCCCATTCAGTTTGTCCTGCTCGTCAGACAAGGATTTGGACTGCTCATTGGTAAGAAATCTGCGCAAATTAGTTTGTTAGGCTGTGTAACAGTTTTTCTATGTAACATGTTAGTTTCATAGAACTCAAACAACTCAGGATGTCCAATAGCTCTTGGATACATGAGGTCGAAGCGTTTTCAGAACACCTGCAGCACGTTAAAGAGCAGCATCATGAATCGAGAACAATCATTTTGTGTAGTTTCCTTCTTCCAGATGAAGGCTAACGTCACTCTGACTGGCTAATGTCAATAAAGGAATAAAGTGACACACCTGCGTAAGAGCACAGCCATGCCCTTTGCTAAGATTTTATTCACTGTGGGCTAAGTGTCTCACGAAACGGAGCAATCAGTGTGTCTATGATTGCATGTACAAATATGACGATTGCATGTACAAATACGAGGGACTGCATGTCTGGATACATATAGTGGCCGAAAAATACGGTACCATGGTCTAACCAGTCACAATCGTAAGCTGTAAAATAGCTGAAAGGCTATAAAAAAGTCGTAGGCACATAGCTAGGTACCACAGTGCACACAATGCGGTCAATCACTCAACGATTGAATCAATCGAACAACCAACCTATCAATTCATTAAATCAATCTATTTATCTATCTATCTATCAATCTATCTATCTATCTAATAATCTGTCAAACATCCAACATTTTGAACAACAACCAAAATTCTTTGTACATAGACACTCAAAGTTAAAACAATAAAATCAAACAAGGCAATGGACACATTGTTCAGAAAAAGCTATTAAAAAGAGCCAGAACGCATGAAAAAAATCAATGCAAAATAGAAAGAATTTATTAAGGAAAAGAAAATATTACTGCAGGAAGTGCGACATCGTGATGATAATTTATGTATTTATTTATTTATTTGAACATACTGCCAATTCCTCACGGGATTCTTGCAGGAAGGGCATAGACACAGTACATGTTAGAGATTTTCAAGAAATGTGGGTTTACACTGTCGGTGGAGTGTAGTACACATAATAATAATAATAATAATAATAATAATAATAATAATAATAATAATAATAATAATAATAATAATAATAATAATAATAATAATAATAATAATAATAATAATAATAATAATATAAGATAATGACTAGTTTTGTTATATACTGTTACTGCTAATATTGTTGTTGTAAAAGAAGAATACTAATGATATTATTATTATTATTATTATTATTATTATTATTATTATTTCATAAGGCACTAGTGAATTGCGACACACTTGAGCTTCGCTTTAAGAGTTCGACGCGATAGCGATATCTTGTCCATACGCACATTTCTAACATTAGTTGCATGAAACAATATCGTGCTCGCTATAAATCCACTGCATGATCTTTAGTGAATATAGGCAGAGTAACGTGTGTGCCTTTTGTACCGTGTGACCAGTTCATTTTATTTATATCGTTCTCGACTTTTCGGTCACGCATAAAATGATCATTTCTCGCTCACAACCTATGACGCCAACACTGACGTCGGAATTTCTCTGAAACGAGCTCTTTGATGCTATCACGTTAAAGTTGTTGAATTGTTAACGAAAAAAGAAACTCATCTGTTGTCGGAGCCCTCTGAAAACATTAAAACATAGATATCTAAATTTTTCATCATGCTGTGCATAGAAATAAATGCAAATGAACCGCAGTAGAAATCGCGAACACATTCAGATATTTTGGCGTAATTTTTACAGTGGTTTGTCGCAGCAGAAATACATGACCTTCATATAATTCAAACTATCTAGTTCGAAAGAACGGCAGAAAGGACAACATAGAATCTCGCAATAATAAATTGGAAAAAGAAGGGGTGGGTGTCATGGAGCCGACGCTTTGACTAGAGGCCTTGTCTTTCAATTGAGCTTGCAGCCTTCAAAAAGACAAGGCCGCTTGTCGAAGCATCACACCCAGCACTCACCCCTTGTTTTCAAACTGAAAAGTGTGGTACTGTCTGCGTATAAACATAAAGAGCTTGGTGCTTCTAAATAAAATAAAGGGACAACTGATGCACTAGCCAATGGTGTAGAAAAAAAAGTGTGAATTTAAGAGGTCGTTTCATTCGTTAGGCACGATATCAATAAGAATTAACACACAATATTACCTTGAAAAGCGTGGGGCATGGTAAAAGTAGTAGCTGCAATGGTAGAGCGTCCAACGTGTTCTTCGAAGATCACAGGTTCGGGTTGGTGGGTGGCAAACTATCTTTTCTTTCTGCATTTTTCATTGCAATTATTTTTGATACCATTCTTATGCTTTTCATGGCATTATTGTGTCCTAAATCTCATAAGCATATAGTGAGAGATAAATGACAAGTTTAGCATTTTTTTAACGCACTGGCAAACACGTTTACCTAGTTTACTGTGACACAATATAAAACGAGTTGTGTAGGGTAGTTTCGTTGCCAATACAGTTTTTCTTGCTTAACAATTTTCTATGTTCCAGCATTTCTCTGTAGTATATGTTGTTTTCTCCATTCCATGTTCTCTTTTGATTCACTGCCTGTTGACAAGAATTTGTATGAAGTATTCATCTATTCATTGGCAAAAACAAAAATACAGTTGTTTTGTGCTCTTTTACCAACACTGCTAAAACTGGCTATGACTGGCTTAGTCACAAATGCCCTCTGGGATTAAGACAGACCCATGGCTGTGTAATTGTTAAGGATGTGTTTTGGGAAATTGTTATTAGAACTATTAAACTCTTTATTATTGTTGGTAATATTTTTTCTGATTAAACTTTCACACTTTGGTGTTGACTCGTCTGTTCGAAATATCTGCATGCATAGCCATCTGCCTGATAGGTTTTGCAACATTGCCGTAAAGGGTCAAATACCTTTCTTGAAGAAAGTGACCAGTAGAGTCCCTAAACGGTTGGTGTTTACGTTATTCATGTTTTCGTTGAAATATTTGCTATTCATTCGTCTTTTATGCTCATAGCCTCGAGATAATGAAGCAGATTCATTCGGTAAATCACTGTCGCTTTCTGCAGTCAGATCTATTTTCTTTCTCCAAGTGGTTTAACAACAACAACCATTTTCTGATTACCTCGAAGACCAAATTGATCATCGCATCTCGCAAAACTCATATTGTGTAATTTCTATACTCTGTTAACGCCACTTTTTGTGTAAGATGTATGAGATCAGTGACTATCAAGTCCGTTTTTGATAGCACGTTAGCTTTTTTCCTCATATAAAACGTGCTGCCAGGTGAGGGCTTCGGTCTCGCGGCTGTGTTTGCAGAATCTCTTCAGAGTTGAGTTCTCACAAGTTTTCTTAAATTGTGCAGTGCATTATGTCTTCCTCAACTCTAGTATTGAATTGAATTCAATTGTTTATTTTCAACATATTACATATCAAAGGAAGGTACAGCTAAAGATAGAATTAACTGCCTGACAATAGCCCTACCACCCAAGCACTGTCCAAAAGGATTGTGACTATCATTATGCAGATGTGATCTGCAAGGCATTGCTGAATTCACTTGTAACATTACTGAGTGGGCCCAGAAAAAAATTACATGCATTTAGAGTTCTGACTGCACTAGAAATAACTCCCGACCTGCTTCTAACGTTGCTATAATATTATCATGCCCCGAGGTGGTGTTTTAGTAGCATAATGTAATCGGCTGCTGACTCACCAGTAGCGGGATCAAATCCTAGCAGCGGCGCTTGCATTTTCCCAGCAAGCGGAAATGCTGTAGGCCCGTGAGCTCAAATTGGGGTGCATGTTAAAAACCCCCAGGTAGTGGAAATTTGTGGAGCTTTCCACCACAGCGTCTTTCATAATTATATGACGGCTTTGGAACATTAAAGCTCACATATAACTCACTCAATCAATCAATAAATAATAATATTGTGCTCACTTTACTGCTGACAGTAATCTGCTGAGCTGTTATTTTTTAAAGCAAGCTCACAGTGTGATATTCTGCGGTTCACTTCTCAGTTGTGTGAATTTTCGCATTCAGCGTAAGTTAACCAAAGAAAATTTATCGTTGCACGTATCTGCCAGCTTCTTCCAGCACTCTACTGTTCACAGAATACAACCTCTCTATAATGTACACTTATTCATTTTAATGTATTTTGTTGTCTAATGTCAGTGTTTATTTCTGAACTTTGCACTCTTATAGAAAAGTTCTGCACATTGTAAAATTCTTCCATTTTTCATTTTTAGGAAGCCTTTCGGGTAGCTTTGTATGCTCATATTTATTAGGAGCTTGCTTTCCAAGTTTCTTATGCTCGGGCCTTCTCAGTTGTTGGCGTGTACACTGGTTCTCACTGTTCCCGCTAGTGACACCACTGTACTCTCTAGCATCTGCCTTATCGTCGGTTAGTCACGCCAGCGGCGCGCCGCCGCTCATGCGTTGCTGAGTGCTGCATTTGGTAACTGGTAGAGCACGTGCTGAAACACGCGCTAGCTGATTACAACGCTGCAGAGCCGCGCATACATGCAGCGTTCGCGTTTGGCGCTCCTAATTTCTCTTTCTGGAAGCTCACACAGTGAACATTGTTCATTACAGTTCACAGGATTAAGACCCCTGAAGCCAAGGCAGCATCGCAGCGGTCTCGCAACGCAGCAGCAGCTCGTGCCAGCCACAATGACCATGAAGTGAGAGCCCAGGAAAACCAAAACGAAGAGCGCTTGCCGTCTAGCAGACCTGATGCTGCGAGCTACGTAAAAAGAAGCAGCATGAAAAAGGTGGCAAGAGAACAACGAAGTGGCGCGGGCTTGGGATACAGCGGTAAAGCGTCTTAAGCGGTCGCTCTCTGAAGTTGGCGGCGCTGACGCGTGCTTCAAGCGCGTCTTCCTGTCACATATGCAGTTACCAAAGCACTGCAACATATACGACCACAATGGTTCCAAAACAACCCGAGCATAATCGCAAGCATCCGCAACGAGCAACCCTGCGCCAACGCCGTCGCAGTTCTTCAACGAGAGTTCTATGCCACCGCCTGCCACTGGCACCTCACCGGTCCTGCCACAAGACTGCACAGTCAGTCCAGAGTTTGCTCCATGAGTAAAGACGCTCTAGTGGTAGGAAACTTTCCTACAATTAGTGTTACCTACGGGTACTGATATATAATATTGTAAGACAGTAGCAGCGTCGGAGTCTCGACGGTGGTAATTAGGCCGAATCGCCTGATCAACCCTTCAAACGAAGACGACGTTCTTCGTGATGATGACTATATACACATGAAGAAGATGAAGGTCAAACGGTGTCAATATTGTGCCAATCCCCCAGCGTGGGTATGCGCCACATTGTCAGGGATCTTGACTTAATTGTGCTTACACTGATCTACCCCTCGCGTGGAAGCGGCCAAGTAGGCCGCTGTTTATGATGGTGGTGAACGGCGCACGAATGGTTTTAAGTGCGACACGTGAACAACCTCCGTACCAAGAAAACGGCCGTCGGAAGGCATGACAACAGGGGTCACTCGATAGTTAACAGGAAACGTCTGCTCGACTATAGCGTAGGGGCCGATGAAACGTGAGTGAAACTTAACACACAGGCCGGGAACCCGCGTTGGGGTCCACAACCGTACTTCGTCTCTAGTATTGAAGTGAACTACGTGGTGGACGCCACCGTAGCGAGTCTCCCGCTCTTGTTGGCTTGCCTGTGTATTGAGGTGGGCGCGTCAGCGACAATTGGCCAGGCGAGAGCTCGAGTGGTCCCTCGATGATGATGACGAGTTCACAGGGACGTAAAAAAGGACATGTCGAGCGGAGATGTTGGTTGACGGCCATAGGCGAGAAAGAATGGGGAATAGCCCGTGGTGCGCTGCGTAGCGGTATTGTACACAAAAGTCACAAATGGCAGGATGGTATCCCAGTTGGTGTGGTCGGCGTTGATATACATAGATATCACGTCACCCAAAGTTCAATGGAAGCGCTCTTTGAGGCCGTTAGTCAGGCGATGGTAGCTGGATGCCGTCTTATGAATCGTACTACCTGCGTGGAGGACTTGTTCGAGTAGTTTCGAGAGAAACGCCTTGTCGCTATCGCTCAATGAGATGTGTGGTGCACCATGCCTTAGAAAGATTGCCTCCAGAAAAATAGTGGCAATATCCTCTGCTGATCCTAAAGGAAGTGCAGCTGTTTTGGCGTACCTTGTTAAGTGGTCAACTGCTGTGACAATCTAGCGCTTGCCGCTAGCTGATATTGGTAGTGGTCCGTCGAGGTCAATGCCAACGACATCGAAGGGAGCGTCAGGACACGGAAGAGGTTGTAAAAGATCGGCCGGGGAGGAAGTGGTTTGCTTGCGGCGTTGGCATAGCGAGCATGACGCAACATATCGCGCTACGTCGTCGGAAAGGCCAGGCCAGGCAAAACGACTGCGCATGTGTTCATAAGTTTTTTGAAAACCGAGATGACCAGCCTGGGAGTCATGGTGAAACGCCTACAATATCTGCGCCCTTAGGGAACGAGGAGCGACAGGAACCCAGCGCTGTCCTTCGGGGTGGAAGACAAAGCGGTGAAGGATTGAGTTTTCGGTCTTGAAGTTCCACAGCTGTCAATGGGCGCGGGCGTCGGGAGGACGAGAGGAGCCTTGAAGGCGCTGCATTATAGAGCGACAGTAAGTGTCGCTGCGTTGGTGGGATGCAAACGTCTCGTTGCCGAAGGTAGAAAGAAAATCGACAGCGGCGAGTGAATGAACTGACAGAGACACTTTGATGGGTTCACTCACAGTTGCGACAGGCCAGGAGTGACTCATGAGAATGGCTGAAGGCCAGCAGCTGCAAGATACGTCAGAACTTCATCTAGGCGCTTCAAGTGCTGTTCGAATGTTGAAGAAAATATGACAATGTCGTCAAGGTAACATAAGCATGTTTTCCACTTAAGGCCCCGCAATACAGTGTCTATCAGCCGTTCAAATGTTGCTGGCGCATTGCAGAGGCCGAAAGGCATGACTTTAAATTCGTAAAGTCCATCGGGTGTGGCAAAGGCACTTTTTCTCGTCATTCTCGTGCACTGGAATTTGCCAATAACCGGAGCACAGGTCAAGGCTCTAAAAATATTGCGCTTCTTGTAAGGAATCTAAGGCATCATCGATGTGAAGCAAGAAATATACGTCTTTTCTGGTTACTTTGTTTAAAGCGCGGTAGTCAACACAGAATCGCACCGAACCGCCTTTTTTCGTACGAGAACGACAGGTGACGACCAAGGGCTTGAGGAGGGGCGGATGATGTTTTGCTTGAGAATATCAGCGACGTGCTTGTTGATTATCTCGCGTTTGCTGGAAGAAACACGGTATGCTCGACGACGGGCAATAGAAGTTCCGTCGGTATGTATGCGATGAGCCACCGCAGAAGTCTGGCTTAGAGCAGTTGAATGTACGTCGAAAAAAAATTTATGCTTAGACAACAACGCCAGTAGTTCGTCTGCTTGCGGGGGAGTGAGATCCGTGCTGATGGCATTGACGAGAGCCGAAGTAGGTGGAGCGTCTGTTTGTATTGAAAGTGATTCCACCAGACTGGTATCCGAAGCCGCTACAGAGATAGGTTGTGGGTCCACGCTGGAAACTACAACAGTGCCCTTGGTCAGCAGAATCGGCTCATTGGTGATATTCAGTACTGCGAGAAATGGGGTGCCGTTGAAGAAGCGGACAAGACTCGATGAAAATTCAGTCCCTCTGGATATACAACGGGCTAATGGACTGACTAGGACGTCACCGTGGTCCATGGAGTCAGACATAACCGTGATAACGTGCTCGTGGTTAGGTGGCACAAGGAAGTCATTGGCTGTTCGTAGCCACTCACGTGATGATTTCGGGGAAATATCATCCATCTCTGGCATATGTATGAGTCGTTGTCGACAAGAGATTGAAGCAGCTGCATCAGAAAGAAAGTCTCATCCTAAAATATGCATAAAAGCACAAGAAGCCAGCACTACAAACTGAATATGATGCCAGATCCCATCAATGAATACTTTAACGGTGCACTGTGCTGATGGCCGTATCAGCGAGTCATTTGCGCTACGTAAGAGAGTGCCAGTATAAGGTGTGGTAACCTTACGTAGACGAGTACACTAATCCGCATGAATAACAGAACTAGTAGCCCCCATGTCCACTGATGCCTGAACTGGTACTTCTTCCGCATACACTAATAGCAAGTTCGCTGGGCCCCCTGGAGGTCTTGGTGTTTGTTCGAGCGATGCAGCTTT
Organism: Rhipicephalus microplus; assembly: GCF_013339725.1. Taxonomy (NCBI): domain Eukaryota; kingdom Metazoa; phylum Arthropoda; class Arachnida; order Ixodida; family Ixodidae; genus Rhipicephalus; species Rhipicephalus microplus. Next base: position 17,471 of record NW_023612599.1, on the reverse strand, counting down.
CCCTCGAAAAACTGCACCAGCTAGTTTTCCGAGTGGTAGTCAGAAGTAGGTACAGCTGGTCTCAAAGGAGATGTTGAGCATCTCAGAGGTGAAGGAGACCGGCGGCATCCGGGATAGCAGAGGCGAGGTGCGGCGAGTGGAGAAGTCGGAGAAAAGGAACGTGTCGTAGGGCGTCGCTGGTACTGGTTTGTGAATGGCTCTGAATCCCTTTCGTAAACATCGTAGCCATGGCGTTCGTCCTGTTAGCGCTTGCGGCAAAATCGTGAAATATGGCCCCAAATGCCACAATAATGCCACCAGCACCTCCACCACTCTGTAAGACAGTAGCAGCGTTGGAGTCTCGACGTCGTTTATTAGGCCGAATCGCCTGATCAACCCTTCGAACGAAGACGACGTTCTTCGTGATGATGATTATATACAGATGAAGATGATGAAGGACAAACGTTGTCAATATTGTGCCAATCCCCCAGCGTGGGTAAGCGCCACATCGTCAAGGTTATTGACTTGATTGTGTATACAATATGTATAGTTTATCCGAATGTGTATAAGGTTCATCAAACTGTCTATAGTGTACTGAAGTATAAATGATTAACGCAATAGACACTACCTATGTGATGTATATACACCTATGTTGTCACGGTACCATATTATGGTAGAAGATTGTGTATTGAGGCTTCGCCGGTTACTCAGTTATTCCTGAACTGGCTCCACTAACAACACTCACTGTGGAGATATGGCGGGGGTTTTTTTGTTTTTTGTTTTGTTTTCACTAGCATTCCATGACTTGGTATGTAAAAACAGCGCAACAACAGATGGGGACTAATGAAGACACGACACAAGCGCTGAATCTATACCATTATACACCACGGTGTCGCCTATTTATTCTTCCCATTTTCTATCGATTTATCCTTCGCTGTAGTGCAGGGAGACAGCATGGTGGCTGATGAGGCCTGGTTGTGGTCATAGCTTTATCGGAATCTGGGGATAGACAGAAGCGATTGTAGCTGACAAGTCCAGGCCGGCCAAGATCCAGAACGGTCTGATCATTTATATGGGCTCGCAAAACCCTCAAGTCTTGCGGTTCTCATCTCTATTCCTAGTTGACTAGTCTTGAATGGCATGGCGCTGCATTGACCATCTCCAGTCTTTAGCACGTTGCGCGATTTACAGATATGAATAAAAAACGTGAGAGAGTGATAATATATACATGAGCGACAGTCCGTAGATTATCCGTTGGAAAGTCCGAGTCATTGTTGTGAAACAAGTTTGATTTGTGACTGTTATGAGGGCCGAAAATGGGAGCCGTAGAGCGGGCTAATTGTGTGCCGAACAGATTTTATTTACAGCAGAGATGGAACTAGTCGAGGACCTTGCGGCAGCGGGCATCAGCGACACGCTTGGTTGCCACTAAAAAATCACCACATATCCACGAGGTGAGTGATGATGAGTGGGGCGAAGCACGAACGAACGGATGAATGGATGGACGATCGGACTCACGGACGGACGCTCAGATAGATGGACGGCCGCACGGGCGCACGGTCGAACGGATGGACGGATGGACAAACGAATGAGCGCACAGACGGACGGACGGATCGAAGAATGAATGGACGCATGGACACATGGTTCAACAGACGCATGGACAGACTGATTAACGCTTCGCTCCACTCATCATAATTCTTTCTGTGTATATGACATGACACGGTTTTTATTGGCATGCTATACAATGCAACTGGCTACTAGGACGACTACGACGACAGGAGACATACGACTCACGGCGTAAGGAGCTTCGCCACTAAAAGCCTCAGCGATGATAGTACGTAGCGCGGTCATGACTTTTATGGGCACGTGTCCAAAGTAGTGCGCGATCGGCGTAGGCGTGAGCATCGGTGAGGCCTCTATGCTGGCTGCGCGTGCTGGTCGCATGAGCACGCAGGTCGATGGTCTCTGGAATGCCATGCTCGAAGAAAGGCTGTGCTACGCATGCTGGCATTTCCGTGGGGCTGTTGATTAGGAGGCAGGCAAGTGCGTAAAACAAAGGTGGGCTAGTAGTACAGGCGTGTGGTGTACAAATAATGGCACTGAGGCTGGCACATCTATGTCGCGTGGTGAAGCAAAAGGCCCCAGATTTGAGCCGCACAGATCACAACCACTGCGTTATGGAATATCACATGGGTAGTGCTGATCGATTTTATGTTTCTCGGCTTTGTTTCCGGATATCATTGGCCGCAAGTAGGCAATCACAGGAGGCTTCGGCTATGCTAGACCATGTGCAAGGAGTGTATGAAGCTGTGAAACCACCTTGGGAAGCTGGCCTCGACGATGTAAGCTGGGTGGCATGCTGGTCATATGTTTGCGTAGCCGGCATGTCCAATGCGGGCTGCTTGACCACGGGCATAATTTGTGCGTTCAGCCTGGTACTCGGCAGAACGAAGTTACAACTGCTTCGGAGGGCACACATACTGTGGGATATTTGCGGCATAGGGTCACCTGACGCAAAAAAAGGCCCAAGCGCTGAATCGGTGGCTGCAGAGCATCGTAGGCGGAGCGTGCCGGTGAAAACGTAGAGCCAGTGTCGAGTCTGCGCGCACGCATTATGCCTAGAAACTCGCCTCACTGCAAGCTGCCTGCATGTATAAAGGCGTCCACTTCCACCTTAAACAAAATGCTGTGTGGCCAGTGTAAGCTATCTAGATAAAAAAAAGAACCTTAGACCAGCGTGCCGCGGAACGTCTTTCGTGGGCGCGTGTAGAAGTAGCGCACAAGCGCAATGAGAGCTGCAGGTGGGCTCTTCGCCCTATTGTCTGTATCGCGTGGTGACTACGCTGAATCGTGCTTTTCTTGCGCGGAAGCTAACTTTGTTCTTGCTGTGCAGTGCACATTCACATGGGAAACCCAGCTTAGTTCTCGAGAAGCACAGCGATTAAGCCTCCTTTCATTCAGTTTTTGTTGCTAGTGATATGTTTCATTTCTGCTTGCGATTTCTCAAGCATACGTCGGCGAACACACTCAGAGTCGACTCACTGCGACTCTGTCAGACTCACATGGAGCCGTGAGTTTGGGTTCGGTAAGTTTGGGTGTGTAATATTTTGGGAACTTGGTCCGAGTGAATCCGGCTTAGGAAAACTCTGGCGAGTCTAAGTACAATAGAAATCTAAGCTCAACATATATTTCACGAGTGAGTGCGAGAAAGCCCCAAAGTTTTTGGTGACCAGTGCTGACAAGTAATAAACCTTGGCTCATGCAAGAGCAAAATCTTCAAGCCACGTTAAAACCCCCGAAGCCAAGCTTCCGAGTTGTTTGGTGACTTGTAGGCACAATGTTCCCGTGCTAACGCCATTTATTTTGATCAGCCTAAAGATTAGGCGGTGCAAAATTGGGGATAAACACCTGGTAATACCTGAGATAACGTCTTTAACGTGGGGAATTTCCAAATTTTACTCAACGAGAAAAAACAAAGATGTCAAAAGTTTGGCAATCTCTGAGACGTGACATAAGATTCGTGTTTCTGTCTTCAGCTCTAATGAATTTAGCTCACCAACATGTCGCCCTAAATTTTGCTACTGATTTGAAACAATTATTCTTTGTATCGATAAAAAACCATGCGTTGTAATCCAGTTTTCAGGTGAACTCTTACCACGCAGTTAGTACACCAAAGAAGCACCGCTAAAAATTTCTACTTTAATACGCAGACGCTGAAAGAAGCTCTTTTTTTATCGCTATGCTACCAAAGGCCTACGTATCGTTCTGTGCACATCTTAACTAAAACCATAGCACGACTTGCAAAAATTTCTGTTAGCCTTCTATTAGCAGACCAGTCAACCAACGTTTTTGTACAATTGACTATGTTCCGCAAATTTTCCACTGATGAAACAATCGTGCATTACGCGGGGATATTGTAAGTTTCAAAGCAAAACAGCTGAGTAGTTTAGTTGAGGGAGTTCCGGTGTGGCAACGAGGTTTTTTACTCATACAAGAGTCAAAACTTAATATCACATGCAGAAAAAAAAGGAAAAACGAGGAGTAAAGGGTGGAAAAGCACAAGCGCAGTCGCTGCGTTTCTCGAGAAGCATGTCAGATACTGGATTTGCGTGCGAAGGCAAAGTTAGCTTCACTGCAAAGCAAGCGTTAATCAGTGGCGGCATTGTACTGTACAGTGGCTGCACCGTACCAGTGGCGGCACCATACCAGCACGCTGTAGCCTACATCTGCCTGCTGCTCCCTTCTCCCGACTGTATCGTTGCTGCGCTTGAAGAAACAAAATGCATTGTTTTTAAAACGAGGCATTGTCCGACCGAATTGCTCTTCACCACGCTCCTTATACACCTTCGAGTCAGACTTGCTTCTTAGGTATGCCGCACGCACACAAATCAAGGCTGTATTTTTGCGCTCATAGGCTGTGCCGACGAGCGGCTACAAGTACGGCGCTCCATAGTATTTTGTGGGCACATATCTTTGATGTTTCTGGCCGAAGATATTGTTCGAATGGTTGATGTTTTCGGCAAATGATGTGACATCTCTTCTGCGTCCAAGGAAGGAGGCCTAATGCGAATTACATGGGTAATGTCATTAGCAAGAAATACGCCATTAGTTTACTAAGAAACGACATATGGAGACTAAAAAAAAGGCAGTCTGTAGGGCATATACTAAGCAGAAGTGTGCACGGCGAAATTTCAGAATGCGAAAACAGTCGCTGCGCGAGGTCCCTGCTGTAATTGCGGGAATGGAAGAAGGTCACAGTGTCCACTGGTTATCTTTCATTCCTTCTTGTAAGCAAGAGCGCTGAGGGTGTATTAGAAAAATGGCGGAAGCCAGCCTTCCCTTACCCGGTGTTGAATGGTGACCGAATCGAATTGCTTCCATCAAGAATCATGTCACGAGCAATGCGCAATGCGTTCTTGTGAAGTCATCAGCGTACCGCGAATCACTTCCGCTTTGTTCGTATTCCTGCGCATCACGCTTATGCCATTATCTATATTCTTCCTACACTGCTCATTGCTCCTTTGAGATATCTGTTTGTTTACGTCTTTCTTGATTTTTTGCGACACGCGTACTTTGTTTAGTTGGGAGGCATTCATGTCCAAATAGAATTCCAACTCTATTATATAATATTTTTATGGGGTGCGATGCCTCCCAACTGCGGTAAGTCTTGGGGATTACAGTAAGAGCGCTATATCAAGTGCCTATCTCTCCCGGCCGAACTGCTGGTTGGCAATTTGATTAGTTAATGAACTCTCTGTGATATTAATCTTCAGCACTCGACTAATTACTGGAATAGGAGAGGCAACATATCACAAAAGCATTCGCTCTTGTAGGAGTTCTGCAGGTGCTTCGTGCTCCCTCACGTCGGTTAACTCATCTTCGCGTGTTCTATAATATAATTAAACCACGGGTGAACCAGGGTACAGGACATGTTTCCAGCACGCCACCCATTAGTAGAAAATAAGTAGTACGAAGTAATGACTGAAAATTACCGAAAGCTCGTATATGGCACAATAGGTAACACACATCGAGAGCTATTTATTGAAATGCTTCCACGTTTACTGTATTATGTAGGTTATATACAGAACACAACTGCAAGAAGCATGAATCGTTCACTGAGGAATTGCAGATTGTACCTGAGTTATTGTTGAGGGTACAACCCTTGGCACTTAGAAATTTTTATTTGTGTCTCTCTCGTAGGATTGTGCCTGATTGTTTCTGTTATGCTTGTGGTTTGATGTCAGCGCTCACGAAGAGGCAATAAAGCAAAAAAAGATTGTACGATAAAGAACGCGTGTGAAGTTGCAAATAAGAACAGCACGGAAAAAGAACCCCAGGAGAAAAAAAGTGGTTGATTTTTTTCGTCGTAGGAATTGGTATGCCTAAAAACTATAACATGTTCTTATATAAATAGCTGCATTTTACTGTGCAATGATATAAAAGAGCTTTCACGTTATCTATTGGTGTGTGTGCATTGACGTTAAACGTCGACATACAGGCATACAGAATCACTGCCTTGACATACAGAATCACTGCGTTCTTGATTTCCACATATAAGCGCTGCTATGATGTACACCTTTAAAAATTGCTTGTGTAATTATGTCATCTACAAGAGAGACGCTTATTGGTAAGAGACACCAAATCAAACTTCTCTGTTTTGAAAGCCTGGCGCGGTTTCGCGGGCAGATGAATCCAAAAAAAACCAGATTTCAAGCCGTAACTAGTCGTGGTAACCATGCTATTTAGTTTCATTGTAAAATTGGTAACCTAATATAATAATAGTAACTTACAGGGTTTTGCATTCTAAAATCAGAATTTGTATATGAAAGATTTTGTATAGAGTGGAGAATTGATGATTTATTGATATGTGGTCTTTAACGTCCAAAAACCACCATGTGATTTTCATCGACGTTGTAGTGGAGGACCACGGAAATTTCGACAATCTTGGGCTCTTTAACGTGACCCAAATATGAGTACACGGACCTACAGCATTTTCGCCTCCATTGAAACTGCAGCCGCCGCAACCGGAATTCGTTCCCACAACCTGCGGGTCAGGAGCCGAGTAGCTTAGCCACTAGAAAACAACGGTGGTTCGTATAGAGTGGAGGTCTTCGAAAATTACGGCATCTGTTGTTCTTTAACCTGCCCTAAAGTAGTACACTACACAGGCCTCTTGCATTGACATTCATTGAAATGAAACAACTGCTGCCGGATTCTAGCTTCAGGTCCACAGCTGAGAGATATAAGCATTGCTCTAACACGAAGAACTCATCTAGTATATGAGAGGTGCTTTGAAAAGCGATAGATTCTCTTTAAAGACTTCAACGTAGAAGTTTTTGTCTGTCTGTTTATCACATGATTCATCCACCCGGCCAAAGTTTAGGCCTTTTCTTCATGCCCAGCAACGTTGAACTGGTGGCGGCGTTCATACTTGGAAGCATCGTCCATCAAAAAGCAAATATTGCAGACGGGGTGTTCTTACTGAAAAATACATACCTGCTTAACTTTAACGATTGATGTGTTGCATAGGTTTTGCTGAAAATGCGACGCTATGCATCGAAAATCACTCGGCTGGCAATACTGTGCTACCATCCGCTGGCCCTTGCTTCTACACAAGATGATATTTCCTGATGGCATCTATATATCACGTAACGCCTCTTCTAGTTTAGCGATGCCAGCCAGATGCAGCCTATTCAAGATAGATGAGGTGCTGTCTGAGGCAAAGCAAAACTTAACTAGTTGCTTGGTCGGCAGTATCCTATTCACACTTACATCGAAGCACTTAGACACGCAGCCAATTCCTATGAGAAAATCGAGTTTTGTTTTTGGACAATACACAATGCCTATGTATTTGAGCAAGGCACTAGAACTATGAACTCGACCATTTCTTTTTCCTTGGTCTTAAAGCCACATGTAATTTGCAGATGTATTGTCACGGGTATAGAAAGGTACCTCAGGCACGGGTGCGGAAATGACGCAGACGGAATAAAGACCACGATGTTCTTATGGGGCTGTGTCTGCACTGCCCTCTTGTCCTGCATCCTTGCATACTGTGTGCAGTGTTAGCCCACCCGACGTTCACTTAATAAATACTCCCCGTTGCTTATTTTTGGTGGAAGTCTTGGTAACATTCCAACTCTGGATCTCCGTAACAGACGTCAGCTTTGTCCAGCCACGATGCCTGAAGGCAGTGCGCATTCCGTTCAGTCTACGCCTGCTCCGTCGCCTGTGATTCCTTCCCATCTTCTCGATCCAGGTACATTTTGCGGCACTGACACAACTGACATTGACCAGTGGCTCGCCTCATACGAGCACGTCAGCAAGCAATGCAGGTGAAATCAAACGCCTATGCTGGCCAACATCATCTTTTACCTGCGAGGTACTGCACCTGCCTGGTAAGAGACCCTCTAGGAAGACCTGACGAGTTAGAAAGTGTGCAAGCAGAAGCTCCGTGACTTGTTCGGCCGGTCAGTTGCTCGACAAATGGCAGCCAGGCAGGAACTCACGTCATTAGTTCTATCTTCTACCGAGTCGTACGTCACCTATATCCAAGGCTCTCTCGCCTTATGTCGGAAGGCCGACAAAGACATGACCGAACTAGACAAGGTCAGCAATGTGTTGAAAGACATAGCCGACGATGCCTTCTACATTCCGATATGCAAAAACTGTACCACCATTGACTCAATTGTCAGTGAATGTCAGCGCTTCAAACAAGCCAAAAGCACGAGAATCGCTCAACATTTTTGCCGACTCCCGAACACCGCTGCGACTTCTTCCTGCAAGGATCCTGTGGCACCCAGTTCATTCACGAATCCCCCGAACAACACAAGATTGTTCGCCAGGAGCTGGAAAGCCATGGCTCTTCCCGCTTAACTAACCCCTGTGCCTGACAACTCGGCCCCTATTTTTCTTATTCAAGCTCTTGTGCGACAAGAGTTTGCCAACATGGGCGTTTTAGTTCCCCAAAAATCCAGCCACACACCGCAGCTCATAAATCCTAACGCCCACTACCACGCCGCCCCACTTGTTGAAGCTGCGATTCTCATCGCGCTACCGAAATCCATATGAGTTGTGCACACATGATCGACCGATATGCCTCTCTTGCCATAGCGCTGGCCACATTTCCCGCCACTGCCACAACAGATTGCCTTTCCGACAACATTGTCTAGACGAACACCGACAGGATCGTGGGCAGTATTCGCCACCTCGTTTTGCCGATGACCACCTTCAGGACCTGCCACCTAGCCCTTCTACGCAACGCTCTGAACCATCCTACGCGAATTTCGTCGCCCAGTGAACCCGGTCCAGCTGCTCGTCGTCGCCTCAGGGTCGCCAGCCCCGCTCCTATCAACGCTGTCGCTCTGCGTCACCGGCGTATTCTGGGCAGTTCTCGGGAAACTAACAGATGCTGCTCCTAGAGGTGACGCTGCATTGACAACTCGGACCGAAAAACCTCTACCAACCACTAATTCCAGACGAAATTTACTTGGTGTTATTATTGATGGTCTGACCGTTACAGCTCTAATAGACACTGGTGCCCACGTATCCGTTATGATTTCACGTCTTCGATTCCGTCTGAAAAAGTTCTTACCCCTGCCATATCGTCGACTTTGCGAGTAGCCAACGGCAGCCGAACATCAGTTCTTGGTATGTGCACTGCCCGCGTCACTGTTTCCGCCCTTCACACTTCAGTCCTCTTCGCTGTTCTAGACGCTTGCCCACATGACGTGATTCTCGGCATTGACTTCTTGACCGCACATTCAGCCCTCATTGATTGTTCAAGTGGCACCTTACAGCTGGAGTTGCCTTTGTACTGTGATGTCCCTCCTGCAGCTCGCACACGGCTACGGTCCGTGGATTGTCTACGATTACCACCTCAGGCCACTGTGTACCTTTCTATGTCGCTCTTCCCACCTGTTCCTGATGGTGACTATTTGGCAGCTCCACTCATTGACCTGACCCTTTCCCGGAACATCATACTTTCCCATACTATAGTGAGGATTAGCGACAACAAGATGCTTCTCCCTGTCCTCAACTTCTGTGTCGACCCAAGGCATTCCTCAAGGTATTGCCTTAGCAGAACTCTCCACTCTGGAGTAATGTACAGTTTCATCTGTCGCTTCTGACATCAAGAACGTAGCCGAACTTGTCGACGCCGCACAGAATAGAGCTTTCCTAGACAAAACAATATCAAAGACCTGTCGCCGCCCCACGTTGAAGCGCTCCTTGGTCTTCTATTTTCTTACCTCGACATTTTTGATATCGATGACCATTCCTTGAGCCGGACGAGCATTGTAGCCCAGCGTATTGACACTGGCGACGCCAGTCCCCTTTATAAGCGTTCTTACTGTGTGTCTCATTCAGATCGCCAAATAATCGAGAAGGAGGCAGAGAATATGCTCGACAAAGACGTCATAGAGCCTTCAACTAGTGCTTGGGCATCACCTGTTGTGCTTGTTGAAAAGAGGGACAACACCTGGTGGTTATGTGTCGAATATCGCCATCTCAATCGAATAACCAAGAAGGATGTCTATCCTCTACCTTGAATTCATGATGTGCTTGACTGCCTTCATGGTGCCAAGTATTTCTCTTCCCTGGACCTACGATCTGGATATTGGCAGATTTCAGTCAATGACCGCAACCGCGAGAAGACGGCATTCATAACACCCGATGGGCTTTATCAATCAAAGTCATGCCTTTTGGGTTGTGCAATGCGCCAGCAACTTTTGAACACTTGATGGACTCTCTCCTTCGCGGTTTTAAATGGTCTACGTACGTGTGCTATCGGGACGATGTCATAGTTTTCCCGCCGACCTTCGAAAGGCCTCTTCCACGTCTGTCGGTCATCCTTGACATTTTTCGCTTTGCTGGCCTCCCGCTTAACGCGTCTATGTGCAACTTTGGGCACCGTCTGATAAAATCTACTTGGCCATCTTGTGAACGCTGCTGGTGTACGACCCGACCTTGATAAAGTCCGTGCGTTGCGCGAGTTTCCGGTCCCACGTTCAACGCAAGAAGTCCGCAGCTTTTTGGAACTCTGTTCGTCTTTCCGTCGTTTTGTCAGCAACTTCGCGGAAATTTCGCGGCCCCTAACGGATCTCCTCAAAATGAACGTGGCTTTTTCTTGGCGTGAACACCAAGAACAATTCTTTGCGTCGTCGATTTCTGCGCTCACATTCCCACTTGTGTTGGCTCATTTTGACCCAGCTGAGCTAACGGAGCTACGCACTGACGCCAGTGGCCATGGCATAGTGGCAATACTCGCACAAATGCAGAACGGCACAAACCGTGTCATAGCGTACGCCAGCCGCCTACATTCTCTGTCGGAGCGAGAGTGCATGCCTCTCATCTGGGCCATCGCAAAATTTCGTCCGTACCTATATGCACGCACGTTCGCAGTCATCACCGACCACCATGCGCTCTGCTGGCTGTAAACCTTTAAGGATCCTACAGGAAGACTTGGGCGATGGGCATTGCGATTGCAGGAGTACACGTTCTCTGTAGTGTACAAGACTGGCAAGCTTCACAGCGATACCGACTGCTTATCTCGACATCCTGTTGATCCACCTGACTTCACCGAGTTAGAACCTGATGCCAAAATCCTAGCCATAACAGAGTTTCTGTAAATAGCCACCACACAATGCCGAGATCCATCGCTGCTATCGATAATTGACCGTCTTCAATCCGGCCACAACAACACTTCACTGAGCCTATTTTTTCTTCAAAACAATGTTTTGTACCGCCGAGACTTACAGCCCGATGGCGCGGAACCGTCGCTCATCGTCCCACGTCATCTGTGCAAGGACATCTTGCGAGAACTTCACAACGCCCCAACTGCCGGACATTTAGGTGTCTTCAGAACCTATGATCGCGTCCGCCAACGGGTATTCTGGAAGGGCCTTTATCGTTCTGTTCGCCGCTACGTTACAGCGTGTGACCTGTGCCAGCGTCGGAAGAAGCCTGCATCTCTCCCTGCCGCTCACCTTCAACCTAATGAAGTCCCAGCCAAGCCATTTCATCGTGTGGGTTTGGATTTGTTAGGTGCCTTCCCAACATCGGCAACAGGAAACAAATGGATAGCAGTAGCTACGAATTATGCCCCTCGGTACGCAATTACTCGAGCGCTACCAACCAGCTGAGCAACGGAAGTCGCAGATTTCCTACTCTATGACATCATCCTTTAGCATGGCGCTCCTTCTCACCTACTCACGCACCACGGCTGCTGCTTCCTGTATCGAGTAGTTGACGACCTTTTTAGATCCTGTGCTACGCGGCACAACTTTACGACTTCTTTCCTCAGACCAACGGACTTACTGGACGCCTCAATCGCACACTGACGGACATGCCGGCTATGAATGTTTCTGACAACCACACCGATTGGGACACGGCCCTTCCGTTCGTAACCTTCGCCTACAACTTGTCCCGTCATGAAACTGCCGGCTACTCACCATTTTATTTTCTCTTTGGCCTTGATCCCTTACTGACTTTCGATACCCTGCTTGCACATGACCTTTTGTCCCCCACTTCGTACGCACAAGATGCCATCCCCGTGCTCTTATCGCACGTACAGTAGCCCTCGCCAGGTTCTCATCGTCCAAGAGAGCACAAAAGTCGCTCTACGACAACCAACATAGGGATGTCGATTTTTCTTCGGGCTCTCTCGTGCTACTGTGAATCCCATGCCGTCGTGTCGGCCTCTGCGAAAAACTTTTACCACAATACGTTGGGCCTTACCAAGTTTCGCGCCAGGAGACACACGTTACCTATGAAATTTCCCCTACTACGAATTCGACTGCTACATCTAGGACTGACATTGTGTACGTTTCTCCCCCGAAGCCCTATCACAGTGACCTGTCCGTCTAATAACAGCAGGCACTGGGACGGTGTTTTGCCGCCCGGGTTAATGTCACGGGTATAGAAAGGTACCTCAGGCACGGGTGCAGAAATGACGCAGACGAAATGAAGACGACGATGTTGTTGTGGGGCTGTGTCTGAACTGCCCTCTTGTCCTACATCTTTGCATACTGTGTATAGTACTAGCCTACCCGGCGTTCACTTAATAAATACTCCCCGTTACAATATCAAATAATTAAATAACTTACTTTATGTAAAATATACAAAGCTCAAGTAAGATATAGAAGAGTTAGAGAACAGTTGAGCGAACCAGCTCGTCGCATAACACCAGTTAGTCTATATATTCCAGCTTTCACGTGACAAGACGTGCTGCGTATCAGATTCAGGAAATTGCGGCACAAGTGTCAGGCAGCATGACCAGGGTGCTAACCGCTGGTTTGCCAGCCCGCACAAAACTTCGCCGCACTGTATATTAAGCACGTCGCGTATTGCGTTGTTGTACCTCCAAGCCCGACAGCCTTTTGGTAGCGGGCAGACCTGCGCACGCTTCGGTTTACACCACTGGGAAGTTGTCAAACACTGCATTTTATCTGCTGATACATCAAAATATACTTACTTTGGAAGAATAGAGGTTAAAAAGTAGTGAAAAATTAGCCAAAATGCCAACGTGAAAATTAGATCACAATACAGGGCCATAAACTGACCAGTTTGACGCAGAGTAGCCGCGAGTAGCAGCGCTGACCCCACGTGAATACTATCTGCGTGAGAGAACACTTTACTGCCGATATCTGAGCCAGCCGAATATTACGATCAGTGCGTGAAACTTTGAATATTCATATAAGGCTAATTTTAAAAAGAGTGCCGTTATTTAGGCAAATCTAGCGCAATTCTGTAAAGCTGCTTGAAAACTCATACAGAACAAACAAGGCATCGTGAATATTTAATACCTCCAAATAATGTCTTCGCATTTTAAACCTTAAATGAAGCTATAACGTAGAACCAATGATGAACTCAATTGTTTTGAATGCTGCTGCCACAGGTGGGCGACCTCCCTCATGATTCAGTCTACTTACTCTGATTCACTCAGACTAAGATCAACGTGTGAGTCTGAGTGAGTCCAGGTGAGAAATGCTTTGATGAAATTGAATCCGAGTGAGTCTGGTTAAATAAAGTTTTCGTGAGTGTGAGTCCAAATGAGATCAGCTCAAAACGTTTTGCTGACTCTGAGCGAGAGTGAGTCCAGAGCGCAAGATGAATTTGTTCAGTGAGTCTGAGTTCCACTTTTTTCTGCCAATCTACGGCTACTGCCGAAAAATATAGTTGCCGTCGTGGCACTCCTTAAGTAGACATGATGACAGCTGTTTTTCTGTAGAGATTTTGCATGCAGAACCACAAATGATGTTGTGGTTATGACAGGAATACCAACCACATCATCGATTGGGATTCTGTACCTATGATCACTATAGAGAGTTCCTATTATCACTACCACTTTTGAATAAGTACACATTCAAACAACTTAACACACGACTAAGTGAATGTAGGATACTTTTCCTAAGGTATACGTGTGCACAGCATCACCTAATGCATAAACCATTGCCCCCTATTTATTTTGAACAAGAAACCTGATGCTGCCTCAAAATATCAATCATCATCAGCAGCAGCCTGACTTCGCCCATTGCAAGAAAAAGGCTTCTCTTATATTCCGCACTCAACTCGCTTCTGTGCTTGCTGCTGCCACTTCATACCCAGCAAGTTCGATCATCTATAGGTTTTAATGGCGCAAAGGCCATACTTGGCCAAAGAGCGCCATAGAAAATGCTATTAAAATGGCAATGGTGCATCATTTGATACAATATGTAGAGGATATGAAATATGGTACTCTTTCGTGGCTGTAAAGGGGCTTAAAATTCCGCGCCCTGAATGGGTTAAAACAAACAAGTATTTAAAATGATGGAAGTGACACAAAATGTGTGAAGCGGAAGTGAGAGGACAATGTTCGGGGTGATGAAACTAGATCGAGGAGATAAGATTAGCATGAATGCCTCGTCAATGCATGCCTTTGAACTCAAGGGCAGCGAGGCTGGTGGTGTCTTTACTGGAACCACCGCAGCCATCACCTCAAAATATGGAGTGATCACCTACGGATCACCTCAAAATATGGAATGAAAACTGTCTATATCTTTTAAAAGCATTAACAGCGATTCAAGCTTAAAAAGAGGATCTCTACCGATGAACATGACTGGATGTAATGGAAGTTGCTGTTAGTAGATTATTAAAAAGTGCTTTTTCCTCAAAGAGTCAAGCTCAGTGCAGTGACAAGTATATGGAAAACCGTAAGCGGTTCCCCAATCTGTCATAGGTGGGTTGCTCACCGCCAGATAACAAATATGCATGTGTGCTGTGCGTGTGTTCTATTTGTAATCTGGTGAGCGTTACTTGTGGTGTAGCGAGATCTGCATACCGGTGGCCAATTTCCAAGTCTTGGTTTTATTAGATGTAATTTGTTTTGTGATTGTCTATCCCTTAGCCACTGCCAACACGCCCTGAGCTCCCGTCGAAGAAAGGGCTTCAGGTCAAGCGCAGGAACAGCTATGGATGTATTGGTAGCAGTCTTGTTTTGGGCAGAATACAGCAAGTTAATCCGCCAAGACATTTCCCACGTATCTCATGGTTTCCTGGCACCCAGCACACTACTACATGTGTTTGAGTGTGTGGATCTTGCACAAAAGACTGTAAAGTGACACAAAGACATGGTTTTTGGTGCTTTTTGCAGAGGATTTTAAAACTTTAACGACGCTCAAGGAATTAGTGTATATAACTGCGCGTTGTAATTTTTGATTCCTGAATGTGCTTATCAGCCAATCAGTATCGCATAAGCTTCTCCAGTAAAGATGCTTGAATTAGTTGTGCCAGAGCACCAGAATCACAACAAAGATGAACCACCAATACAAGACATTGACACACCAATACAAAAATTTGACATACCCAATACAGGACACACTAATACAAGACTTTGAAGCATCTGTAAAATATTCAGGACCAAGAGTATTTCAGCTGCAATTCGAGAAAGTGTGCACGTATATGTGCAAGAGGCGCGTGTTTGGTTATTTCAACAAGGATAAATCACAGTCAATGACTTGCCACTGCCACGGCGGCAGATATGTTGCGGGAGCTATCAGACAGTTTTCGAAAAGCCGTACTCCGGTTTATTCATTTAGACCCCTCACGCGAAGTGAGAAGGTCCGTCTCACCGAGGGACGGCTGTCAAAAAAGAACAGAACTGGACAAATAAATAATTATGCTGTGTGTGGGGTGTTTTTTCATCAGAGTTTACTTTCAAATAATACTAAAAGGACATATAGGACCTCTGAAGGTGGAGCGACGACTCATTGGACTCTACATAGAGACTTCCTACAGGGGTTTTGCGAAAAGCACCCGTAGAAAGGCGTATGCCAAGATTATGTACCAGATCCAGAATCTTCAATGCGCTCGGTGTAGCAGATGGTAGACTATGGCTCCGTAGTCTAGGCGTGTGCGTATAAGGCTTTTATATATTCGTGAGGCACCTCCTTTCACTTCCCCATTTTGTGCGTCACAGCATTTTGAGGATGCTCTGTTTTCAGGCACTTTTTTATGGATTATTGTGCATTATAATGTGAGCTTCGAGTCCACGATTAAGACTACAATCTTATGTCCAGCCTCTACAGGTCTTCGTTGCCCAAGAAGCTCAATTTCAGGGTTTAGATGGAGGCCTCTATTCCTAGAAAAAAGAACACATGTGCTTTTTTGGGGTTTATCTTGAACCCGTTATGTCTGCTCATTTCGCCACCTTGTTCACTCCAAGCTGAACCTGCTGCTCACAAATTGATTAAATGGCAAGATTTAAATCCTATCTGGATGTAATCACATATGTGCATAGTACATATTCCGTGGCATGCAAAGCTGCAGCGAGTTCATTTTAATGATGAAAAACGCCGCAGCCTAAGTACGCCCACCTTGTGGTTACCTAATTTCCGGTATAATAATCGTGACCGGGCATTTCCAACCCGAACCCAGAACTTGCAGTTAGTCAGATAGCTTTCTATTACATTTAACATCCGACCTCGTATGGCCAAGTCGACAAGTCTCTAAGTATTCCGAACCGCCACGTGGTGTCATAAGCTTTTTCCATATTAGGGGCGAAGCTCCTTATAGCAGCACCCGTTCGTCCCGCGTACTATGTAACCAGTCTTACGCTTTGACCTGCAAACATTTTGACCTCAAAGGTGGTGCCGGTGAGAGATTCCTTCTGTGCGTTGTTGAACAACAAAAAATAGTGCTCAATGTACATGCCAATAGCTGATAATGGGGTATGAGAGACAGGAACATTCGGCTTTTAGTTAACGTGCACGCTGCGATCCCCATTAGCAGCCATTGCATGTACATTAAGCACTATCTGAAGGGAAAGGGTTCCTACGTTATACCCGCTGGGTGTAGCCACCTTAGTTTTAGAAAGGTTTAGCGAGCGTTGAGCAGCAGTGCCATTATTACAATGAAAAGTATATACCATGAATGAACTCGAGGTAGTTAAAGGGGAAGTAGGTACGAAGTGCAAGCCGTAAGAAAGTAAAGCTGAATTTTCCTGTCTCTCATTTCCATGCAGCCATTGGCATGTACATTGAGCTCTACCTGCCAGGAAAAGGTTGCTATGTTATACTCGCTGGGCATAACCTCCTTGGTTTAGAAGGTTTAGCGAGTATTGAGCCGCAGTGCCATGAATACAGGGAACTAGTATATACCATTAACTCGATGTGGTTAAAGGTGGGAAGTAGACCCGAAGCGCAAGCCGTAAGAAAGTGTGCGTGTGCCACCTCTCGTTTAGTTCTTGGAATGTCCGCTGGATGGCGGTGCTTCTATATGGGGAATATAATATATCTGATGAAAAGATGCGATATAGTAGTATACTTGGGGTGTTGAATAGATGGACGAACGGACCACACAGTTGCATGAATGAACGCATGAACGGACACAGCCCTACTGAAACGTTCCGTATGAAATCTTACGGAAAATATATGGACTCCGTAACATTTCCTTATGCTACATACGGAAAAAATATGGAGTTTTATGGAAATATACGGAAGTTGTATGGCATTTACGGA
>NW_023612598.1:0-82500 GCF_013339725.1 Rhipicephalus microplus | reverse complement strand
ACTCTCTATAACAGTGACATCAGTGGTCAACAGGCTGGCGATGCAGATTTTAAAGGAAAGACTGCAGGCATGAATAGAGGATGAGGGTGTGCTGGGGGAACTGCAGAATGGGTTTCGGAAACACAGGCGGTTGTAAACAATCTGTTCTCACTGACGCAGTGCATCGAATAGCAGAAAAGGGAACACAGGCTCCTGGGGCTAGCAATTTTGGATATCAAGTAAGCGTACGATAACGTGGTTCATGAGGAATTGTGGGGATACTGGACCACACTAGGCGTGGAAGATGTAGTCACTAATCTTTAAAGTATATTATAAAGGTAACAACATAGTTATAAACCCCGATTTGTGACAAACATTAAAGTCTTTGCAATATTTTTCGTTAATTGGTTTTCCCTTTATGCGCAACTGACCTTTTTCTCTTTAACTATGTGCTGGCTCCTTTCGGAAAGCATAAAATCAGAAGTGCCGGCTACGGCCTGTTGGCTTGGCGGTTGATGCAAAGAAAACCATGTTGTACTGAGAACACTTTTTTATGTGCAAGAAATGCTTTTACAAGGCGCCGGTCAATGTCTTCGTACCCCAAGATGTTTCTTTTCTAGCAATATCTCCTCGTGTATAAGCGGCAATTCCCGATCGTGAAATGGGGAATGGGCAGCTGGGGAAGAGAGTCCAGCAGTTAATACAAGTGAAAGCTTGGTAAGCGTGAAGCTTTTCGCTTTTTGGTCGACCACATGGCACCTTCGTCTCTGTCATGGTTGCTGTTTACCTTTGCATGCAATCATATTACTTTTTTGGGGCTCGGCGTGCGTTCTAGAGGTGATTGAGAAATCATGCAAATATCTATCAAAGTGGGAGAGACTATGGAAGTAAAGCGCTCTGAAACATCATTTGTTGCTATCAATAATATCGCCACTCCTCGTTAGCAAAACAAATACTCCCCCTCCCCCCTCTATTCGATGGGAATCGTGAGGAAATGCGAATGCATTGCATAGCGTCCATGACGACGTTTCACATATGACAACCCAGCGTTAGAAGAATAATGTTTTCTCATTTTTCTTGCACAGTGCAGACAATAGCGCCGTCTCTAAACATGTCGTTTTTCAGTCGCGAAAAATGTGCTATGCGTTTACAGCTCGAGTAGCTAGCCTGCACGGTTAAAAACAATTTGGGGCACTCGCTCGCTGGATTTTGTGCTGACCGGTTGTGCCCCCGCGATCTCCGACGACAGCGCCATTTTGGAATTAGCAGCGGCTTGCCGTGCGTGATGTAGTTTGTGCCTATCACCTCTCCCACTCTTCCACTCTCTCTTCAGTGACCTTAGGTCCTCCCTTCCCCAATAAAGGAATTTATCTATTTAATTTTGTCGTGTACACATGTCACATGATACCAAACTTGGTATATGTTAACTTACCGAAACGGCCGTGAATGTACTATGAGCGTAGCATGTAGTAATGTTTTACGTGACACGCATATAAAGATTGTCATTTTTCGACGTGTCATTTAGTTTCGTTGTCGATTCGCGTCACCTGATACCAATTTTGATATGTGGAGCTAGCGAAACAGTTACGAGTGTGCTTTTAGCGTATGCATGTAGTCATTTTTTACTTGACACACATGTCATGAATATTATGTTTGGGCAAGTCATTTACCTTCGTCCTTTATGCACGTCACGTAATATCAAATTTGGTACATGTGAAGCAAGGAAAAGGGCCGCGAGCGCATCATTAGCGTGACTTGTAGTCACGTTCTTACTTGACACGCATCTCATGATTGTAATTTCTACACCAGTCATGTATCGTCGTCGTCAATTGACGTCCGTATTAGAAAATTTTGTGTATTTGAAGCCAGCAAAATGACTGCAAGCGACTATGAGCGTAGCGTGTAGTCATGACTAGTCATAACAACAAACTCATGACATGTATATCATGATTTCCACGTTAGGGTCCGTCACTTATGTTCGCCATGCAGTGATGTCATACCATACCAGTTTTTCAAAACGTCATGTGAACGAAACCACCGCTAGAGCTGCAAGACCATCAAATGTAAATCATGACATCTATAACATACATGTCACGATTTTCAATTTCCAACTAGTAAATTATGCTCGTCATTCGGTCCTGTTATGCCATTCAAATATAGGTATCGATACCATTGTCGAGATGTCCATAAAAGCTAAATGCCGTATGTGGCTAGATAGATAGACAGATAGATACGCTCAAAGTCGTCGAAGTTCGACGAATAGGCGACCAGCCAGCAAATGGTTGAGAATGAGGCGCGAGATGACGAGAAAGTGGGGCGCAGAAAAGAGAGGGTGAATGGCAAGAGAAGGAGTGCCGAAGCGCTGCACCTGTCATTGTACCTAACGGCCATAATGTCAGCGTCTTGTCAACACAAACCCTACAAACGCGTTTCAAACGCACTGCATTGAGGCAGTGGCAAGTCACGTTCAAGTGAAGGAGGTTGGAAGTTCCGGTTGCTAAGGGCACGCGTTTCCGTAGCTGTGGAGAGGGCGGTGGAGGGATCCCGTTGGACGCCTAACATAGCCCGCCTAAAAATGCATTTGCATTTAAAAAAAAGCTACTGTTAAAACATGAAATACGGCTACTTCTCGATGATAATATCGTACGTGCATATTGTTGCACACCGAAGTAATGAGGTAGCTGCTACAACGCCTCCTTTATTTCTTTCAAAGTCAGCCTCCTGAACGAGACCCATGCTCCGCCTTAGTTCAGGGGGAGGTCGTGATTATACGCCACTTGTACGGTATGGCCGCCTACGTCACACCTAGCTCTGCGAGCTTCCCACGGAGATGCGATAGACGAATTTCTTTCTCCAATACCATACGCCTGTAAGATTTTTCCCTTCATGCTCCTCCTTTTTCGCTCGGCGCGCTGCCTCCTCCACACAGCGCCTAATAAAGGCAGTGCATGGAGCCACATTGTAGCAGTGCTTCCCGATTGGTTGCCCGATTAGCGCCACGAAGGGTGACATGTTATCTCAAAACACCGCATCTCTTAGGGAGCCAGCATGACCGCCAACATCGTGAGCTCGAGGAAACCAAGGCTCCACCCCACGGATCTGTACACAACGGAACAAAAATTTTTCAAATGATTTCCGTCGTGAGGCACTACATGGTGAGCTCTTCCCCCTCCCCCTGACCACAAAGTACACGTGAAGGCTAAGCGATGGGCGAGAACAGGGCTAGAGGAGAAGGTGGAGAACAGCTAGATTAGGCCATCAGCTGGCATTGAAAACAAAAAATACAGGAGGTGCTGGCTGCAAAGTACAGCATGAGGATGGTATTCACCACAACGAAAGTGTTCACTGAACTGTGCGCAAACGTTAAGAGAAACCACGACACAAAATAAGA
The DNA here is from genome assembly GCF_013339725.1 of Rhipicephalus microplus. NCBI lineage: Eukaryota > Metazoa > Arthropoda > Arachnida > Ixodida > Ixodidae > Rhipicephalus > Rhipicephalus microplus. The sequence goes on along the minus strand of NW_023612598.1, from coordinate 79,130 downwards.
TGTAGAGTGCTACACCAAACATACAAAAAATGTTCGTTTAACTCGCCAAGAACATCGTCCAAAGGAGCCCATTTTATCTGAGCTCATTGCAGATGTTATTCGGAAATGTGCCTCATCCTGAGGTCTTGGCAATGCCCGTACTACTGTATACCCTCCCGCAAGCTTCGGGACACATAGCAACACACTGCAGCAAGTGCCCCTGATGTCCTGTCTTTGTAAAAGTAAACTGAAATAGTGAACAGGTCAAGCAAGCAGTTGAAAATAGAAGTCGCCGATACCTTCACTGTAAAAACGGCAGAAGAGGGAGCTTGTGTAAGTCACTATAGACTGCGCTCAGCCTAACGTAAATGAGCTCATGAACAAGGACATTAGGCGTTGGTTGTTTGGGAAGCTTCAAGCACGCGAGTGGTATCCATTTATAGTTGTTACGTACCAACGTATTAAACAGTAGTTAGTTTTCGCTAACGTGTTTTGTCAGTCTTTCGTCGCTGTACTCAGTTTTTTTTTGTAAAGGTCGCTCATGAAACGTTGATAATATTTAGTGAACTAGCGCTATTGTAAAGTTTCTCCTGAAAAACGAGCACTGATATGCCAAGCCTGGGATGAAATAACTCAAACGAATAACAGGCTCTCTACATAAAGAAAAAAAAGATTCAAAGAAGAAAAAAACAATTGTGTTTGAAAAAAAAAGCCCCGACAGCATGGGCATTGAGCCCGCGTGCTTAATATGCAAAAGCAAGTTCAGCAACCACTGCGTTATCCACGCACGCAAGCGAATCATAGCATAGATAGCATAGCCTTGTATATCATATCATAACAAGGAAGCCGCCACTCAGAAAAAGCAAGCCGCCACTCATACGTTCGTGGACATATCACGTGCTTCGATACAACGTTAACAGGAAAGCATTTATACCGAAAAATATTCGTTACATAGTTCGTGCACCTGATACCTAACTAAGGTTTGTATGCAGGACGGGAATACACACCTGTTGATCTCACCGTAGTTTTTGCCTTGCCGCGTAACTTTTTGTTGTGGCAGTGGGTTTCGTAGCTATGACACTCCTTTGCAAAGTGTCTTGAAGGCCTCAGAATGTGATGTCATCGATATCTCTGAGTTGACACATTTACATGATAAATAAATAGGAAAATAGCTAGGTACAATCAATAGGTTATAGTTGGAATTGTGAAACAAACATTTGTCTTGCACCGGTTATGTACGTAGTTATATCGCGACCACAGCGTTTATAGTAACGTCCAGATCATTTCGAAATGTTTTTGCGTGTTGGGCATTTTTACCAGAGACCAGCGAATTTCAGAGACGTTCATTTTATTACCTAAGCTGTCTATGATTATAACATGCCTGATTCTATAGCCAGCTTTAGTCAGAAATGTAATTCTTGATTGTTAGATGGTAGTGTAATGATTTTCCCAATTTTCGCGCTGGTGAAAAAAATGAGCGCTTTCAATGTGCAGGAATGTTGGTTCAAGAAGGACAATGTTATTCTCGTGCGTTTTTGCATTGTTCTGCGGATTTTATACATTGTTCAAGAATAGGAATATCAAGATAAAAGGGCAGTTAGGCTGTCCACGCTTGTTCTTTATGTGAAACATTAGCGCTGCATATATTTGCCGGTGCCTAGAAATTTCGTGCCAATTGTTCGTGCAGTGGCTGGCGACGATGAGGAATTATGTCTGCAGTGGGTATGCGCCACAGTTAATAGCTGAACAAACACAAGCTTTTGCAATGCGTCGGAGAATTAGACGACCCACTGGTTACGCTATTCGCACAGTGTGACGACTGCTTGTTCTAGTGCCCTAGTGAGTATCGAGCAAGTGTCTTTGCAATAGTTACCCAATGAGTGTTTTGAAAAGGCTCTAAAAGGCCGCTCTTCTAGCTTCCGCTGTGACTGTGCGGCATCTTCACTGCACGCAAGGCGTTTTTTCTTTCATACATATGTGAGGTATAAGACAAGAGATTTACCATATAAGGCAAGGTTACTGACATTTTCTTCGAACTTCGGCACCACACCATTCTCCTCTCACAACCACTTTTCAAATATTTACTGTTTCTGCCTGTTGCGATGTGGTATTTTATGAATACCGCCTGGTAGGTGATCCGAGTTTGAGAATTTTTTCACATATGGAAGAATTTAGCTGCCTACCAAACATATACTGCGTTGTTGTGGCAGTGCTTATAAAAGTGTCCTTGTCAGCTTGATTTCCATAGCTTTACAACTACAGCAATAACATTACTAGGAGGATAGTCTTGAAGGCTGCACTTACAACGATTTCTGACGATGAACACCTGACATCTCTGAACCAAAGTGGAGCACGTATCCTTCAGTGTTCTTCATTTCCTTTCCCGTGTAAACGCGTCGTTACTGCACTCTTGTCTTCATTTCATCGATTCTAATCTTCAGGAGTGCCTATAACAAACGCGATCTATTTTCATTGCGTGTCTTCGTAGCCGAATCCACGAATCGCTACTGGAGGCTTCTCTTCGCGACAGTGAAGCGTTTCTCTGTTTGCGCGTCTCGCTCAGGCGTCATTACTCACCGAAAGCAATGAGCGGGCGCAGGCGGTTCAGCCGTCCGAGAATAGTGAGATATCGGTCTCGAAGAAAAACATTAACAGTGCGAGCAGCAGCGTGACGAAGTCAGTGAGAGGCTCTGCAATCTCTCGAAGAGCATGGCTCTTCGCCGAAAATAGGCGTCCGAGTCTGTCACGAAGATAACCGTAGTCGTCTAGGGTCGTTCAGAAGCGTGAGTCCTCAAGAAAATGACGTCTCCCTTTACTCTGATCTCATCCCAACCATCACAGGTATTCGCGTAGCGCTACCCAATTCAGGGTCAAAGTTATCTCCACGCAGCTCTGAAGAACTCAATTGCAAAGATATCTGTTCACAGAGGTCTTAGCGTATACAGCTACCCATTAGGAGTTCTTACTTGTGGACGTGGACTCGAACAAATGACACTATAGCTGGCTGGTCATGTATAATTGCTCCGAGCAAATTCCGTAAGCGCTGTTCTTTTCGCAGCAGAAGCATTAGGTTAGCGGTTCACCGTTTGTCGTTTATAGAAAGATGCCGACATCATGATACGCACACACTCGATCGTGTCCCCACAATCAGAAGGTGAGAAATTTCTTGCATGTTAGAAAAGCATAGAACGGCATTTTATAGTATACTATATGAAGAGGGTCAGAATGGAAAGCAACAGTGTGGAAAAGAGGAGTATGACTAGAGAGAGAAAAAAAGAAAAAGAGTAAGAATAATAAAGAGAAGAAAGAAAAAACACAATAAAAATAAATAATAGGTAAATGAGCAACAGATTGAAACAGGCACGCGAGAAAAGGTATTAAAAGAAGAACAACCATAAATATGCATTGCCTAATATAGAGAAGAGTCGTAAAAAGAAGAAGGTTAGCGAATAAAAGCCTAGCCAAGCCAAAAACAGCTGGTTTTCTACTAGCTCTGCTGTCACCCATCCTTGTACAACTCAGTGCGGAGAGTGCAACTTTATTATTATTCAATATTTTTTATTGGTACGCAACCTGAATATTACCAGTGTATATTAGTAACATTAGGTAGAACAGGTAGTAACATTTACTCTTTCGTGTTATGGTCACCTGCAACTCAATAAACATTTTTATCGGACCAGTTGGTATGTATCCAACTTGATAGGAAGCGCTACCGAATTATACAGGCTTGCGTCATGTGTTGCGTGTGTAATTTGCCGCGCTCCCTACCAAGATGGTTGCCTATAGACCTGCCACACTTCAATACGCTTTTATTACATCAGTTGCTTGATGTGTAAGGTGATGTATAGAGATCATTTGAGTGGTTAACACATGTATTGGGCTTTAAAATACCGGTGTGGCAGCTATGGTGCGAGAAAGTAAACATCAAAAGTCAGCTTTCCATGTGTGCATGTGCGTCATCCACTTTATCCTCGCGGTTTCACTTAAGTAAAAAAAAGTTAAAAGCACCTTAGTCCGCGAGCGCTGAAATCGTGTCGTACACTTGTAATAGTGCCACTAGCCACATAAAAGGCGCAGTGGTGCAACAGTGTAGTGAAGAAAGCTGAATATTGTGCTACACCCTAGGCCAGCAGCGATGCTTCATCAAGCATTCACGAGTTATCTACTTTGGGAGATACGCGAGTATACTCCACTTCGAATCAAGGCCGAGCTTAAATTGGCTATTCATGCTTAAAAGATTGAAGGTCCTTGCGCTGCTTTTGCGTCCCAAAACTTCCATTGCACGGATCTTATACATCGTAGTGGGGACTCAGATCATCAGTATACTTCTGCGCAGGTCCACCAACGCTTTCGCCTTCATATTGCTAAAGATTTACAGCATCTATGCCAACTTCTTATAAGCGTATCAGTATAACTAGAAATAACAATCTTTATGAAATTGCCGAAAATATTAACCTTCTTTGATACCTAGCTTACTAATGCAATTGAAGGTTAATGAGTGCGATATTTGAAATGACCATATATATAGTATACACAAATAATACGTTCAGTGATAAACACACATATATGCACAAGATAGCAATACACAAAGTTTAAATAATTAGCATGACTCGCAAGAACACCAACAGCGTCTTTGTGTTTCGCATCGTACAGCCGCTATCTTGCCACAGGGCGAGAAGTTGGCGCTGCTCACATGTGAACATATAGGAAGACAATTATCATAGATGATCACGCCGGAACCAATATGGTTCCGCACAATTTATAATCTGCAATCTTACTGAATTGTTACGTATGAAGGCATAACGTGCAAACCAGAGCGACGACAATGACGAATGTTATCCGTAAACTTGACATTCCCAGAGTCTTCCAAATTGAAGCGACGCATTGCACGTAGGCATCATTCACAAGACTTGTCTTAATTTGTACTTCACCAGATGTTACGCGAGGACAACATAGGGTGCAGGGGCACTAGTTCCAATCACTATCACTGTCAAGTAAGAAACGCTTTCACTCACTTTCCTGCCTGCTCAGGTCACCTACGTGAACGACAGAAACCGGTTTTTGTAATGAATTATTTCATGACAGATCTGTAACTTGTCTGGTCGTGTTAGGACTTTGGCTTGGTGCTTAAGTGCATCTGTGTAAGTAAACGTGATCACGACCTTCGCACAAAAGTTTTTGGTTTGAATACATACCGAGTACTGACTTACCAGCGGTAATTATTTTTACTCCCGCTGCCCGCTACCCTTCTTCGGCGAATAAACAACAGGCAAGATTAGGCTATCACTCAGGCTGACCTCTCCGCCTTTCTGTAAGCAAAACTCTTTTTCTCTTTAGGACCTCAGCAGTTGTCAAGCTACTCAGAATAATGTTGCCTATTTCTGCGGAAGAATATGTTTCTCTCAACTGCAGGCACCACACAGTATTTTATGCATCTAGGTCTTTTCAAGTCAACCGTACAAAAAGTGAGAATAAATAATGGAAATTAGAAAAAAATTTGGGTGAAAAGTATCCCGAGGTAATTCCTTGCAGCCACCGAATATCATCGAAGTGGAATTTTTTAACGTTGTGCTCCAATGTGATTGTTCAAAAACAAATTATAATAAAGAAATATTCAATGCGAACTTTAGGGCGGATACTTTTTCTTCTTTTCCCTTATTGTAAAATAAAAAAGCCAACTGAGGTGCAATTCATTTTGAGAAATAGAATTTCAAGAAGTGAAAAAAAGTAGCACTAGTTTGTTGAATACCTAAACTCAATGAAGTGAAGCGTTTTTTATTCACACAAAGAAGAAAGCTGGTGCTTAAAGGTGCTTGAAGACGCCTCAAAACCTTTGTGCAGTCTAACACCAGGAAAAACACTGACATAATTGAAGATATGAAATACTAGTGGAAAAACCAGCTTCGCTAGCTAAGTTAAAATTCTTTAGAATGCTGGACGAAGGGATTCTCTCACAGAACGCTTGTGCCCGTTTCTCAGTATTTTCAATTTGTTTTCCTGGAAATCCTAGGAGCTGCCGCTCCCTCCTTTGCGGTGATGCTTCAGGACATGCTGAGATTGTCCCAGGTGTGCAACCGTCACGCCGGGCTTTGTCGTCCAGGAATCGTAGCAACGCGTCGAGCGACACCGACAGCGATGCAACCGATTTGTACTCGGACGGCTTTGAGTCATCGGATTATGACTTCACGGTCGTCATGAATCGATCTAGAAATCGAAGACTGCTGCGGACGGCATCGTCGGCAAATGTTTCCACCGTTAAAACTGCACCACAGCGGTGGCCGCAACCATGCTCTTTATGCCCGAAGACCCTGCATCTAACTTGCGACTCCTCAACAGTTTCAGTTTCAGTTTCAGTTTATTTCGGACATAGAGACATGACATGAAATATGTCCACGAGGCCAGGCAAAAGGAGACTCGTAAGTCTCCTGACGAGGCCTTCAACCCGGACTTACACGTCGGACAGCCAGGAGCAAAATCAGAGAAAATAAGTACGATGCTCATTGCATAACTTATATAAACAAAAAACGAACAGTACAAAAACACATTCGGACAAAAATTATACAAATTTTACATATTTCAGGTTAAACAGTTTTATAATGTTACATAAATTTACAAAATTACATATTTTCTTGTTGAAAGCAAAATAATTGTAATTTCAAGGAGGCAGCAAAAGTAGCTTTACTTGTTTTTTTTTAAACGAGACATACTTGAGTTCTTACTAGCCAATTCGATTAGGGATGGGTATGCACTCAGCAATGAAATAATCTGTTAATCTTTAGTTTTAGTACCATAATTACTTCTTGGTCTTGATCCCGTCAATGAAATAGTGCGAAGGTCATATGCCACTTGTCTATTTAGATATTTGCTTGAGAACAAGGTGCGATCACGTTTGAATTCGCGGAAAATCATTACTGCTAAAGAAAGCTGAAATAACTCTGAGAATGGTGGTACGTTCAGACTTTTATACAGAGAGTCAGTTGATGGGGGAGGATGGGAATAAATCTTTTTTAGGCTCTTTTTTTGTATAGAAGAAACACGTTCAGCATCCGTCTTGTTGCACGCACCCCACACTAGGTGACAATATGTTAAGTGGGAATGAATAAAAGTGAAGTACAATTGTTTTCTAACACGCAGCGGCCTGTATAACATAGCAAGAGATCTAGATAGCTTAGCACGAACATAATTTATGCGCTCAGACCAGCTGAGGTCAAACCTAAATACGACTCCCAAGAAGCAGCACGAATTGACGAACGTTATTGTATTGTTATTGATACTCAATTCTACGTTATGAAGGAGTGGTTTATTTTTGGGCGAAATATTACGTACTGTGTTTTTTACGATTAAGTTTATTTCGTTCACAATAAGCCAGGTATGAAGTTTGTTTAGACAGATATTAGCACGGTGCTCTAATAAATGCAGATCTGGACCAGAAAAAAAACGTTAGTGTCATCGGCGTACATAGCAATGGCGGGAGTAAAAGAAATGTTAGCAATATCATTAATATATAAAAGAAAGAGCAAAGGACCTAAAATAGATGCCTGTGGGATCCCAAAGTTTATCTTACCCAAAGTTTTTTCAGTGCTTCTCGAGGAAACCTCGCCGAATGAGATCAAAGACGTGAGGATCAATGCACGGAAGAATGTCCTTGCTGTAGACGCTATGCACTGTAGCGCACTGCAAAGCCTTCGGCACATAACATATATTGGCAACGTGAAAGTACGGCCAATGGTCGCTACAGGTTTTAATGGCACTGTAGGCGTCATTTATGATGTGGATCTTTCCATTCCAGCTAATGACCTGGCAATACTAATAAAGCCAGCAACAGAAGGGACCCGAATCACGCACATTACCAGACTCGGCAACTCACGCTGCTTACGCCTTCTCTCGTATGTCAAAGTTGGCCGTGTTCGCCCCTCAGTGCGTCCATACATATCGAAGCCACTGCAATGCTACAAGTGCTTCAAGATGGGACACGTAAAAGGTGTCTGTGAGAACAATGTTGTGTGTCCGCGGTGCGCTGAGTCTCACTCAAAAGACGCCTGCGGGGCCACCGTGTTACGATGTCTAAACTGCCACGGCGCTCATGAGGCCTCATCCAAAGATTGCCCGCGGGTGCGAAACGAGCACGCAGTACTCAGGCGTATAGTGCGGGACAATTCAACGCACAGGAAAGCTGGCGCTACACTACGCCGACGACGGCGTCGTGGGCGAAGACCATCACGGAAAACTGCTCTACCAATAGAAAGATGTCATCCTCTATCAAAGAGGCTGACCCACAAACACCAAGCTGACTGAAGACGGATCTGCCAACAGAAGAAAGGGACCGAAGTCGCACTTTCTGAACAGTGGCCTCACTTCAACGAAGTCAACCTACTTCGGATAGCTGCATCAAATTCCGCCCGCCCTTGACGACCCTCAAACAGTGATGCCATGAATGAAGATCAAGTGATAAGCTTGCTGCAATCGCTGAGCGTACATCGTGTCCTACTGACTAATCTGAGACTTAGGTGCGCAGACCGCACTGCATGTGCTGGACACCTGAGCTGGTGCATGTTCAGCTCTTAGGTAAAAAACCATGGCTAGCGAGGCACCGTCGTTTCGAGCGGAAGTCACGATACAGCTGTCTTTCAGTAGAATGCCAGAGGACTGAAGTCACGCAAGTCGACTTTAGACTGTTTGTATTGCTAACCGCTTCCCCATATTGGATTTGTGAACCCAACTTGTCTGCTTCAATCAAGTGTCAGGATATGAGTGCTTTAAGTCCTCCACTACGCAGAGATGCAGCAAGAAAGTATGTATCATGCACCATGACCTCACTTACGTTCACCACAGAGCCTCGCCTGATGAAGGGAATCAGTATGTGTGCCTTACTGTGAAGAAGGATGAGGTTGCTTTCACGATTATCGGAAGTTACTTATCTCCATCAAGCCACCTTGACTGCGAGCGCTTACGCGGTATTCTGACATCGACTCCAAGGCCATGGGTGATCACTGGTGACTTGAATGCCCACCAGTTTTCATGTGGAAGCTCCAGGGTCAACTCTAGAGGAAGAAAATTGGTGTCCTTAGCCTCGGAGTCTAAACTCTGCGTTTGTAACAATGGAAGCCTTACATAATTACACGGATCAGCCTATAGCAGCTGCCTGCATCTTACATTGGTTTCTCGCTCACTTACCAGGAAAGTGCACTGGTTTTCGAATATGGAAACGCGGGGCAGCGACCGTATACCAACTTACCTGTGTATAGAAGGTTTCACCAGCTCCAAGTCTCAAGAGGCCTCAAATACACGATTGGTCGAAATTCAAAATGTTAATGGAAGACTGCTGTACCGACGGCTTATCAAATAACCTAGAGGACTCGATAAAGGATTTCCTGCAGAATATGACGCATTCACTGTTGACTAGTGACAAGCGCACCGACTTCGACATCAAGCTCGAAAAACTTCGCGCAATAGGCCGTCGTGCAGAACGAAGGTACCGACAGACAAAGGTAATGAATGATTGGAGGATGGCTAGACGCATTCAATAAAAAATGCAGCGGCACAAGGATAAACTGGCTAGGCGATGTTGGACATCCTTTTGCGAGTCGTTGGATCCACAAAAGCCCTTATCACGGATATGGCGAACTGTCCGGGTTCTTAGCACTACCTTGTGTCAGCGTCACCAGTTTACATCTCTGGCACTTCACTTTCGATTCAGAGAGATACACGTCGCAGAATTTTTCTGTTGAAGAATCGCCGGTGATTCCAATTTTACAGTATCAAGAATGGGAACATTTGACAACCCAACGCCCTCACGTAACCCCCTTATGAAATGCCAGTTTTCTATGGATGGGCTAGAGGCGGCACTGGCTCTGTGCAGACGTTCTTCAGCACCCAGACCTGACGGCATTACCTATCGTGCCCTTTGTAATCTTACAGACAAAGCTCGGTAAGCACTCTTTCGCCTATACAACGACTCCTGGCAGACTGGTACGGTTCCCCAGGCATGTAAGTCGCCTCATTCTACTCCTAAAGGCTGGTAAATATCCTTTGGTTATTGCCTCATACCGTCCTATCGCACTTGGCAGTTGTGTGGAAAATACGACGGAACGAATGATTCCAACACGAATGGAGTGGTATTTAGAGCACTACGAAATCTATCCACTATCCATGACCGGAATCAGGCACGGCCATTCGTCAATCGACAACGTTGTTGATCTGGTGACATATGTTCAACACCAGAAAGCCTGTAAGAGACTGTGCGCCGCCCTGTTTCTAGACGCTAAGGGGGCTTACGACAATGTCACCCATGAAGCCATCCTTAATTGTTTGGAAACAGTAGGCCTTCGTGGCAAGATATATATGTGGGTGTACAGCTACTTACAGATGAGATCATTTTACGTGATGACAGAGAATGGCCCATCACTTGATTATTACAGCAGCCGAAGAGTTCCTCAGGGAGGAGTGCTAAGCCCTACACTTTTCAACCTAACACTCATTGCTCTAGTCAAGCAGCTACCTAGCACTGTAGAACTTTCTGCCTACGCTGATGACATCTGCATTTGGACATCAGGTGTGACAAGGCCTCAGGTTCGCGCCCGCCTTCAGAAGGCTGCTACAACGACGTCATGCTACCTTCGTAAACAAGGCCTTAAAGTGTCCTGCAGAAAATGTGCAAAGGTAGCGTTCACGCGGAAAGCAATGTCTGCTTACAGCATATTGATTAAGGAAGAATGCATATCGTTCAGCAGAAGCCAGAGGTTCTTGGGAGTCATAATAGACAGAAACCTGTCGTGGACTCCACACGTGAACTATGTGAAGAAACGGCTGATCACAACATGCCACATGTTCAAATTCCTTGCAGGAAAGAATTGAGGATTGCCCATACTATCCATGCTACAACTGTACAGAGTGCTGTATATGGGATTCTTACGGTACATCTTACCTGCAATATCTAACCACCGGCAAGACCAACTGAGCGCCATTCAGGCATTCAAGCCAAGCACTTAAGATAGCCTTGGATTACCCGCAGTGCTTCAATGGCTGAAGCATTGCCATCGACTCAGGATCACTTGATAAAGAGCATAATATACCGAGACAATGCGACACAAGGCATTATGCCAGGACCCTTCCCACTACCTGGCCAGCCTAGCTGCTGAAGGCCCCGCACGGACATACGGCATACTGTTACAAGTATCGGTTCATCGTTACTGAGACATGCGCCTGTATCAAAAGCCACTACTTTCTCCTTGGAGCTGAAGCGGCCGCGAGTTACCTAATGATTCCAGGAATGAAGAGAAAATCGGAACTTACCGACACACGCCATGAAACAAATGCGTTTATTCATACTGAAACAAAAGTACAGTAACCACGTGCACATTTACACGGATGGCTCTACTACGCCATCTAGTTCAGGGGAGCAGTGGTATACCATCACAAGGGGGTAACTCGGTGTTTAGACTTCACATGTGACGAGTCAACGACGGCAGAACTCGAGGATCGCGCAATGATGGAACTCATCAATTCAGAACAGAAGACAGGTAAATGGCTGGTTTTCTGACTCAAAACCAGCGTTACGTGCCTACTATCAGTATCCGACGCGAATGCCACTACCAGTTGACCTACAAAACCGTGAAATTCCCATCTTTAATACAAAAAGGCCACGACATCGTCTTTTAGTGATTGCTGGGCATTGTGGTATAGGCGGCAATGATTCTGCAGATCATGCTGCTCGCACGTCACATAAAGAAGCGAAACAGCGTTCGATTCCGCTTTCAAGTGCGGATGCGGCGAGGCAAATCGTCAAATGACCCGCTGGTCTCACACAGACTGAGTGGAACACGCCAAGCATACGACGTACAAGACTGCACGAGCTCCACCCTTCACTACAACTCCAGCTCCTTCGGCCTACACCGAGTGTAGCTTCGCTATCGCCTTTGGCTGGGAGTGGCCTTCAGGAAAGCTTATACCACGGTAATTGGAATTACTGACAGTGCAGCGTGCGATGTTTGCAGCACCTACGAAAATATCGAAACACTGCTGTGCCATTGTCCTCGTTTTGCCTCAGATAGACAAGTACTTGCCAACGCAATGCGGCGACTGGAGATCGGCCTCTTCTGTGCAGGTACAATTACAGCAACGTCCACATGCCTCGACAGCCTACAGGCAGCGAAAGTCAAGAATACATCTGTCTTTCAGTAGAACGACAGAGGGCGGAAGTCGCGCATGTCTGACTTTAGACCGTTTGTATTTGTGAACCACTTCCCCATTATAGTGATTTGTGAACCCAACCTGTCTGCTTCAATCAAGCTGTCAGGATATGAGTGCTTTATGTCCTCCACTCACAGAGACTGCAGCAAAGTTCTTGTATTCATGCGCCATGACCTCACTTACGTTCACCACAGAGTCTCGCCTGATGAAGGGAATCAGTATGTGTGCCTTACTGTGAAGAAGGATAAGGTTGCTTTCACGATTATCGGAACTTACTTATCTCCATCAAGCCACCTTGACTGCGAGCGCTTACGCGGTATTCTGACATCGACTCCAAGGCCATGGGTGATCACTGGCGACATCAATGCCCACCATTTCTTATGGGAAAGCTCCAGGGTCAACCCTAGAGGAAGAAAATTGGTGTCCTTAGCCTCGGAGTACGAACTGAGCGTTTGTAACAATGGAAGCCCTACATAATTACGCGGATCAGCCTATTGCAGCAGCCTGCACCTTACATTGGTTTCTCACTCACTTATCAGGAAAGTGCACTGGATTTCGGATCTGGAAACGCAGGGCAGCGACCACCAACTTACCTGTGTATAGAAGGTTTCACCAGCTCCAAGTCTTCAAGAGGCCTCAAATACACCGATTGGCCGAAATTCAAAACGTTAATGGAAGACTGCTGTACCGACGGCTTATAAAATAACCTAGAGGACTCGATAAAGGATGTCCTGCAGAATACGACGCATTCACTGTTGACTAGTCACAAGCGCAGCGGTTTCGACATCGAGCTTGAGAAACTTTGCGCAATACATTATCGTGCAGAACGAAGGTACCGACGGACAAAGTGCACGAATGATTTGAGGATGGCTAGACGCATTCAATAGAAAATGCAGCGGCACAAGGATAAACGGGCTAGGCGACGTTGGACATCCTTTTGCGAATCGTTGGATCCACAAAAGCCCTTATCACGGATATGGCGAACTGTCCGGGGTCTTAGCACTACCTTGGGTCAGCGACACCGGTTTACATATCTGGCACTTCACCATCGGTGTTTTAAGAGTGAAAACAATACAAAGATATCTCAATCAATGAATTATTCAATCAATTCATGAATTAATCACTCAGTGCGGTCAAGTTTCACCAAAACAGGAAGAATTGTGGAAAATGAGCAGACTGGTAAAAAAGCTGCAACTACTAGCTGAATCGACTTATTAAGCTTCTAAGTCTAGATGTGGGACCTGAAATATGTATGTCCTGTAAAATCTGGCGGAAAAAAATGTTAGCTCTGCGCCCAAAAAGGTCTTGTCTGACATGTTAGGTAAGTTATTTTAACGTGAACGGCTAGCGCCTAATTTCGCTTCCTGTTCTCAGAAACTATTTTATCTATACACGTAAACATCTTCAGAGATAGCGATAGAGTATCAATAATTGCAGTGCAGTTCAGCGTACGCAGATCAACACAGCTTGTCCCATGTCTGTGAATTCACAGCTTGAAGCTACCCATCACACCGTCTCATTAGCTAAAGGATCGCAGTTGGTAATAGAAAGTGGTATACTTCAGAGTCTGACTATGCACGCACAAAGATATGATCATTGTATAAGCGAGACGTACAGTATAACTTTACTTAACCGAAGCTACTACTAAGTACATCTAACTACCACACGCGCTCATAGAACGCCTGCGTATAGGCTAATCTCTTACGAAGGAAAGACTGTAACGTGTCGTCCTGCATTTTCTCGTTTTTTTCCGCACATGTGGCAGAATCCTTCAATAAACGGTAACGCTTGTGCCATGGATGGCAGAGACTATTTAGTCAACAGTGGCGATGCTTATTAACAAAGGCTGAGCACAACTTGAACAGTGGCTTGAAGCTGAAACGTATGCAAAACATACAATAAAAACGCCATTGATTTGTTGGCGATTCGGAAAAATTCGGCAGGTGCTTTTGTTCAAATTTCAGTCCAGCTAACTTTACAGGTTGTTGAAAAAGAGGAAAAGATGTGACACAAGCTGTAAGCTACTTCTGCAGTTATAATTTAGTCGATGTTATGACAATGTGGGACATTTTTTATTCGCGTTTAAAGGCCGAACGTAGAAAAATCCAATTTTTAGTGCAATATTTTTCTTTCAAACGGAGAATAAATATAATCTTTCCAAACTGTGCATATAATACCAGAGCTTGTGCACGTATCTATGGGAGCGAGCGCTATTATATGGTAATCTTTTCGTCTCGAAAATAAGTAATGGTTATTTTCATGCTTCAGGAACAAACATTTTTCGAAACGTTCCCGAGAAGCACGTATGCTTAATGACATCCTCATATACTCGAAGTATAGGTTGGACGTGTAGATGTAAACCAAATTGATGTTCTACACCTGAAACCGATATCTGAGCGCCGTAGCTTTGCGAATGAGCTATCACACTTAGGCCATACCAAAATACAGAGCAGCGTTTATATATGCCCAATGCTCGTAGGCGAGCAATTCGGTCAAGACAATAAAAAGTTTTTGGATGGTGAGATGGCAGGCTAGAATTATCAACTAATAGTTCATGGAAATTGGAAAAAAAATTATCACAATGCCTTCAGCATGATGAAGAAAAACATAACTCTAAAATTTCACAAGCCGTCCACCACAACGTCCCTCTGAGACATATCGGGATTTTACGAAGTTAAATCCCAACAATGATGAAGCATAAAAGACTGGCACTCGTAAAACTAGGTAATGAAGTACCCGTCATTTTCGGTGTCCATAAAATTCAATAATTCATTTTATTGTACACGTGATAGCTGCACAAGCATTTATTTCGAGTCAATTAAATTTGCGAACTACAGTGATCGTGTGTTCTAAAAAATGCATTAGTTTGAAATGTTCAGAGGCAAATGGTCGCCCTATTTCGATGCTAAGCTTATTAATGGCTAAGCTGGCTACCTATTTACAAGTAAAAATAGGGGGACACTTAAGGTTTGCGATAGCGAAACCCAGCTCCTAGTGCGCAGTTCACCCGCTAAGTGCATTCTTATTATTATGTTTTGTCACACACACACACACTGTCACACGCGCGGGCGTGAATGGTTTTTCATCTAATAGCATGGCTTCCAAGTAGACGCCATGCGTTTGCTATTTCGGAGGTCATAAAGAGGTTACGCAGCCTCACAAATGGCAGCACATTATCTAGCGTTTGCTGTTTGCTTGATCAATGCCTTAGGAAAGTCATGATATGTTTTCCGCTAGATGGGCATAGTTGTTCAATTTTTAGAGCTGTTTTAAAGATTCTGTGCATTTTTAGCGGCAATAGCTGCACCCTCCCGCCCTTTCGGGACGTAGTTTGATGGCCTCCTAAATGCGCCTACAAATTGCTTAAGGGGCTCGTTTTTGTCGCGATACCTGTCGAACAAAATGCGTTAAGGGGACTCCTTCCACTACATGGCATTTAAGTAGCGGTTTTTCCCGAAGCAGTTGCAAGTAAAATCGTGGCTTTGTGGTAAAATTTCTTCTTGCTATGTGAACGGCCCGAGCTCGGTCATCATTATAATCAAATTTTTTTCTTTATTTTATTTGCTTCTTTGTCAATTTTTCGTTCACAAACAATTTTTCGCTCACAACAAACGGCACCGTCACCGAAGGCGGAATTTCTGCGATACGAGCTCTCCTATGTTATTGCGTTAAAACCTTGTGAATTCACCCTCTTAATGTGATGCCTAGAAAAGTCAACCATCTATTATTTTATTTAAAATTGCTTGCAGGCTTTCTGGTCGTTGTGTAAGGGGGACTCTAATACACATCATTGAGCAGACAAAAAATGTGAAGTAATCAAATACCACTAGGAAACAACACGAAAAATGATAAGCACTTCATAATGAAATGCACATAAGCATGATACATAGTGGATAAAGATGATGTATACTTAATAGTGGTGCAATACCCATCCATACATACATACATACCTACATACATACCATACATAAGACATACATACCTACATACACATACATACATACATAATACATACATACATAAAACAACTACATACATACATAATAACGTATACATACACGTATACATACTTTGCTGGTAATTAACTCTACAAAAAACATTCAGTAAAAAGGAGCAATTCGTTTGGTGTGGAATGTTTCAAGTTGGACAATGAAGCTCTGTTTTCTTCAGTTATTCTATAATGAGGGCTTGAGGGAGAAGCTGAGATTGAATGTAATGTACGACATAGATGCGTGTAACACTCAAGTTAATATGTAACCGTATGAATGTTTGGGATGGGACATCGAGATGAAGTGAACATGACCTGTCCAAGGGGACATACTTATGAAATAACGTTATCAAGGTTCTGCCACGGCACATTGCTGAGGACTGTAGGCCAAGATCGGTTATAATTCGTGTGACACTGCTGTGGTAACTATATATTCGATATATGAACCGTCCTTCTCTATTTTGGATGGATTCTAGTGCGTTGACTATGTTACTGTGATATGAAGTATAAATGAAAGATGCGAACTTAGGTTGTGGGCGAACAAATGTGAGGTAAGCTAGTTTACGAATACTAGCGGGTGAATTTCTTAGTTTCCACCGTATGTAACCTAATGACTTTGAAGCATTAGAGCAAACCAACGAAGTATGAAAGGACCGTGACAGATATGAAGAAAGGTGAACACCAAGATATTTGTAATGTGACAGTTGTGTTAGTAAGTCGTATTGAATGCGGTACGTATAATTATAATTGTAATGTTGACGGCCGAATGGCACTACTTAAAATTTTGATGTGTTATGTGTCATTAGCCTTGTGTTGCACAACTCGTTAAAAAGATTGGGATCACACTGGAGTGCCAAGTGGTCACTAGCTGATGTAATGGGGCTGTATATAGTACAATCATTCGCGAATATTTGCATGCTTGAAGAAATGTTATTGGTTAAATGATTTATGTATATCGAAATAACAATGGACCCAGTACGCTGCCCTGCGGTACACCTAAGGTAACTGGGGAAAGATTAGAGGAGAGATCGCTAACAAGTAAGAATTGTTAATGGTTAGAAAGAAAGTTACATGTCCATGATAAGGTTAATGAGTCTAAATGAAGTGATGACAGTTTAAAAGTCAACCGACAATGAGCTACTGGGTCAAAGGCTTTGGTGAAATCCATAAGTACGCAGTCTGTCTGTAGGTTATTACTGCTAAATTGTAAGTCAGTCGATGGTTTCAATAGTTGTGTTTAACAGGAGTGATTCTTTCTGAACCCGTGTTGATTATTGTAAAAAACATATTATATTCTAGATGATTAAAAATATGAGATGCAATAATGTGCTCTAGCAATTTACAACCTATGCACGTGAGAGATATTGGACGGTAGTTTTCCACTGTGCTTGTGCTTCCACTTTTAAATATCGGTACAACTTTTGCAATTTTCCACTTAGAGCGTAGAGTTCTTTTTGTTAGGAACTGCTCAAAAATGTTACGCAAAAATTTTGAGGACACGGTAATGGTATTTTTTAATATTTTAGAATTTGATCATTCAATACTTACATAAGTGGATAATTAAGAGTCATTATTGGGACTCATTATATCTTCCTTTGTTATTTCAATGGGTGTCATGTAAATATAATTACATTTGCAAAAGGCGCAAACAGTAGAATAATCTTCGGAAGTAAGCACTGATGAAAAGTAAATGTTGAATATTTCAGGGCACCCATTGTCTGTTATAACATAATTGTTACAATGTAAAGAAGTTTAACTAGTTTCACTATCAGGGCGCATCTCCTTCCAAAATACTTTGGAATATTTTTCAATGATATGGGAAGGTCATGCTCATAATATTATCTTTTGCAACAGAATAAATGGCACATAAGGTTTCTAAACACCTTTGGAGTTTGTCCCATGCAGGATGGGTGCCCGCACGTGTTGTGCATTCGCTATAACGCTTTTTCTTGTTTCCTAATTGGTTTAAGGTTGTTCTATTGTAACCAATGGTTAATTTGCCTTTAGCTATTGCAATCACGAGGGACACAATTGGTGAACCAATGATGATACCTTGTTTCGAAAAAAGAGCCCAGTTTTCTTCAATTGCATCCGGTCGTCAAGCTAGGGTAATATGTATGGAAAAAGAAATGTTCAAGCTCTGTGTTTACAACTGGAAGTTATCTTTAGTGTAATCTCAATGGTCATAGTCACATATACGAAAAATGAAACTGAACACCGAAGGCTATTAAACAAATGGTGATAGCTAACTTTCCTAATGAAGTTATTTTTGTTATTGTTTTTTGCGCTGTTGTCAGTACTAAATCTATTATGTTAGTATCATGGGTCAGCTGCTTTGCAACTTGAAACACGTTGTAATAAAGTGTCAAATTACAGAAGTTGATTTGTGGGGTTTAACGTCCCAAAACCACCATATGATTATGAGAGACGCCGTAGTGGAGGGCTCCGGAAATTTCCATCACCTGGGGTACTTTAACGTGCACCCAAATCTGAGTACACGGGCCTACAAGATTTCCGCCTCCACCAGAAATGCAGCCGCCACAGCCGGGATTTGATCCCGCGACCTGCGGGTCAGCAGCCGGGTACCTTAGCCACTAGACCACCGTGGCGGAGCGAAGTTACAGAAGTATGTGGAGATATTACAGCATGATGATAGCTGACGCCAGTTAAGTAAAGGATAATTAAAGTCTCTAATGATATAGATGCTATCAGTCGCACACAGTTCGATTGCCTTATTAATACTTGTGCACAGTTCATTGACGAAGAATAACCAGAACCAGGTGGGCGGTAACAGACGCTTAATAGTTCCTTAATGGAAAATATCAGCCATGATACCCAGATTATTCAGATATTAGAATCGGTATTGATTTCGTATGACGTCACTGCCTTCTTTTACCTGTCGAACTTATTTTATAAGCAGTGCATTCATCCCCTTTTTTGTTGAATAGGTTCTCGTAACTATTTTTATTATCGAATATAAACGCTCGACGAGTCCGTTGAATTGTAGTGTATTATGCAAGTCCATCTCGCTTTACCGAAGTTTTAATCTTGCCTGGACAACAAACAAAAAGCTGCTCAGTGTTTTGCATCGAAATATTGCTGAAACCTTTTTATTGAGTTTCGGTCAAGCAAACTGGCGAGCTAGTTTTTGTTTGGAAATCCCCCCATAGCTCTAGATGGGACGAGAGAAAAAAAACTAGCGAACCCTTAAGCCTCGTCTTTAGGATTTGAACGTGATAGTGATACTCTATTCCTAGTGTGCAAATAAAAAAACTTAGTGATTTAAACACTCAAACTTGTTAGGCACCTAGTACCTAGACTTAAGCGTGCAGTAACGTGCGTGCTTTTTGCAGTGTTTGACTGGCTTTAAAACTATGAGAATTGTATAATAATCTCATATCCTATGCCCTAGAGCAATTACGCTTGTATAGCGCGCATAGTTACGACAATTTTTCACGGTGTAATTTTAACGACTGTAGACAGGAATGTGTGTGTTTAGAAAGAACAAAAGTACTAGGTTCACTGCATATTCAAGGCAGAGAAAGGATGTTATCACCTTACTCGCAAGCAGTGGCGTGATTATGTGGTAGAACCCACGCTTGCCATGCCAAAACTCTCGGGTTCATCTCTACTCAGAACCAGAATTTCTATTATTGCTTAATCTGCATTTTTCTCTAAATTTAGGTCAGTCAAAGATGATTTTTGCTCACAAACGACAGTGACGCCGGATTTCTGCGAACAAAGCTATTTAGCGCTATGACGCTAAATATGCAAAAGAAAGTTCCCATTGTGAGATCAACACGCAGTAATGTACAGTTGGAAGGAAAGACAGTATAGGCAGTCGGTACATTTATTCTGTGCCTGGTACGTAATGCGTACTTCTTGTTTCGCCGTAGGGCTGCTGACATGTTACAAAATGTCAGTTGTAATCAAATTCCCGTTAGGTTGACCATCTCTTTTAGTGTGTCTCACTTACGACAGCTCTTATGAGATCAAGCAAAAGCCCACTCTATTGGCGCAGTTGTCTCAGGCCACCACCGGTGTCCATAACCGCTATCACCATTAGTGAGAAAAAACACCCACTAATTTGAAACTTCTGCGAAAGCTACAAGAGTGGTCTTTCTAAAACTCGCTGTCAGCTTTCTTGGCCAACTATTACAAGTAAACTTGCAAAGTCTCTGGCTCTGCAAAGTCCTCTGGCTTTGCAAAGTCTCAGGCTCTGGGACCCTCGTCTTGCAAAGTGTCTGGCTCTGAGACCCTCGTCTGTATATCCTAGATTTGTACCTTGTTTTCGCAAATCTTAAAAACTTGAAAATTTGAAAACTTGAAGGTATGCAACTGTACGAGTGTCACAGAACGAGCGCTCAAAATGGGCGCGCCGCCAAATTCTTGCGGTAACGCGCGCAAGAGACGCCGGGAGGTCAAAAAAAACAAAGAAAACAAACATCCAAGGCTCCCCGGGCGCGCGCTCTTCCTCTTGGAAGCGTGGCTTCGCCGACAATCCTCCTCACCCCACATCGGCGGCCGAGATAGCCCGCGGAAGTTCTAGAACGAAAGGGGCGTGGTCATACCGAGTTGAGTCATCGGCCGCGGAGGGCATTCCAACCGTCTCGCCCTCTTCCCAGCCTTCGCTGCGTATCGCGCCGACGAAATGACGAGAACCTTCTGGAATGTCGCGCGCAAGGTATTTAACCGAGCAGCCGAGATGGAGAGATCAGTGAGGAGACGGAAGTTAGCGCCAGAGGCGCGTAGGGTATCGCGCCGTGGTAGTCGGCGAAGGTTTTGTCCGTAGGGACAATGCAGGAGAAGTGAGGTTTTCTGGAAGAGAAACTTCGAAGGAGAAGCGGAAGTTAACGCCAGAGCGCGTAGGGATTCCGCCGTGTAGTCAGCGAAGGTTTTGTCCATAGAGACAAAGCAGGAGATGAAGAGGATTCCACCTGAGGGGTGACGACTCGAGCTACAGGCAAGAGTGTGTGTTACCGCTATCGAGCGAAGACGCGTGGCGACAGCTGGCGTGTTTGAAGCCGACGTGTTCCGGCGAGAAGTTTGAAGCTTGGAGAGTGGCCTATTGAAGACGGGAGGTTTCCTGGAAGAGAAACTTCGGCGAGGTTTCCTGGAAGAGAAACTTCGGCGAGGTTTCCTGGAAGAGAAACTTCGAGGTCGCGGAACGACAACAACGCTGGACTTTGAGTGAGTGATTCTCAGAAGAGTATCATCTAGACTTTGGTTCCAAGAACTTTGGTCTGAATAGGTTTTCTATCTCTTTATTCTTTAAGTTGTCTTGGTTGTTCAATGCATGCGACTGCATTGTAGTGTGTATTGTTGTCTGTGTCCGTTGTATCGAGCGTGGCTGATTGTACTTTGTAGTACGTTTGTATGATTGGTGAAATATTGTATGTAACTATTGTGGAGTGTGCATCTTGTGTATTGTTTTCGATCTGCCATTTTTGAGAATATAATATTTGTTTTGTTTATCAACTCTCGGCTCTGACTTGTTCTTTGGGCCACAACCGGCGTTCGCTAGCGCACCAAAAAGGACCACTTCTAAATTTTCCACGCTTTCGGGGTGCGGTTCGGGGGGCCAATACTTCGGCCCTTGGAATTAGCCCGGCGATCGCCTCCCCGAATTAACGGACCGGTGGTGACAATCTGGCGTCCGCGACGCAGGACCTTTGGTGCACAGTGTGTCCAAAGTAGTGAGAAAGAGCCTCGAGGTTGTTGATAGTGCTATCAGAACATTTTGTGTGTTGTTCAGTGTTCTCGTTAACGAGTGCAGGGGAGTGTTCCGATAGACTGATTCAGGCAGATACTTTTTGCACGCGGCAAGGTTTTTATTTGCGAGTTGCGAGACACCATGGATCTCGAAAAGTTAGTCGCTCTTGGTGAGAAGATGGGTTTTTCTGGCGCCGAACTACGGAAGTGGATAAGCCAGAAGGAGAAAGAGGCGGTGGAGAGAGAGAGAGCTTGGCAGCTGAAAGGGCCAAGGAAGAAAAAGCAGCTGAGTTGGAGCGAGAGAGGTTGGCAGCTGAAAGGGCGAGTGAAGAAAGAGAAGCAAAGGAGCGACAGCTGAGAGAAGAAAGAGAGCAGCAATTGAAGTTGGAGCTGGAGAGACAAAAGCGGGCAGCCGAAAGGGCGAGAGAAGAAAGAGAGCTGCAATTGAAGTTGGAGCTGGAGAAAGAAAGACTGGCAGCTGAGAAAGCGAAAGAAGAAAGAGAGGAAAAAGAACGGCAGCGACAGCACGAGATGGAACTCGAGCGGCTCCGTTTGCAACAGCGAAGTGAAACTCCCGTCCAAGCTAGAGTTGAAAGCAGCGAACGGGAGGACCACGGCTTTCGCTTGAACCCAAGCAAGCTGCTCGTAGCGTTTGATGAAAGGAAGGACGACCTTGACGCGTACCTTCACCAATTTGAGACGATTGCGAGGAGCCAGAATTGGCCGGAACATCAATGGGCAACTGCTTTGAGTACTTGCTTGAGTGGTGAAGCGCTCAGTGTGTACGGTAGGCTGACGCCAACCGATGCAGCCAACTATGCAAACGTGAAAGCTGCTTTGCTGAAGCGATTTAGATTTACTGTAGAAGGTTTCCGGGACAGATTTCGGGCAGGAAAGCCAGCTGATGGTGAGACGGCTACGCAGTATGCCGCCCGACTTTGTCATTATTTCGACAGATGGATTGAACTTTCAGGGACAGCGCAGGAGTACAATGAGCTTAGAGAGCTCCTAATTAAAGAACAATTTCTTACTAGTTGCCAACCAAGTCTGTCGCTGTAATTGAAAGAGAGGAAGGCTGAGTCACTTGAAGGCATGCTCAAATTGGCTGATCAATTCTTGGAAGCGCAAGGTGGATCTAATTTGGCCAAGGTCAAGAATGATTGTCGCGATGATTCGAAGAAATTGGCTCCCGAAGAAAACAAGCGTGCACCACAGAGCATTCCGCGATGTTTTCTGTGCAACCGAGTGGGTCATCGCGCGAAAAACTGTCGAATGATCTTTACGAGCCCTACGGCAGTAAAATGTTTTAAGTGTGGTCAGACTGGGCACAAAGCAGACGCATGTCGAAATGGAGCGAGTCAAACTCACCAGGTATCCTGTGTGCTAGCAGCACCGAAATCCGTTGATAATGCCGTCACAGATGGATTCGTAGAGTTGAAAAATGGGGAGAAAATTCCTATTGTGGGTGCTGTAATGTCAAAACAGCCAACCGGTGTTACGAAAGGATGCCAACGCTGCCTGGAAAGGTTGCAGGCAAGAAGATTACGGTTCTAAGAGACACCAGTAGCTCCACAGTTATCGTGCGGAGAAATTTGGTACGGGAAAGTGAGTTGACAGGCAGAACGAAACCGGTTTGCCTAATTGACCGCACGGTTCGGATGCTTGCCGAAGCAGAAATTGAGGTTGAAACCCCGTACTTCAGCGGGAAGGTTACTGCTCTATGCATGATGACCCCCTGTACGACCTTGTCATCGGAAACATCGACGGGGCGCGAGGACCGAATGATCCAGAATGTTTGGGAGAAGACCCTAAGATAGAGCCCTCGCCAACCCAGCGACCGCGAGATACAGTGAAGGAGCATCCCGTGACGGACCACACTCGAGCCCAAGGTGAAGCCGCGGCGCAAGAGACAGTGAATGAGAAAATGATCGTGTCGAATGAGTTCACGAGCTGGGCAACTTGACGTACGTCGGCACGACCTCAACGGACAGACATTGTAAAGGTGACGGAGTCGGCCAGCCAGGTCCAATGTCGTGACATGAACAAGCGGGTGACCGGATCTGTTGAGCGTTATGACCCGTTAATGGAGTCGGAAGTGACAACGATGGCTGAGACGCCACCTCAGATACCGTCGTTGGAAAAGGCTCGCCGAAAAAGAACAAGGAAACACAAGAAGAGATCGAGCGAGCACCGCAAGAGAGGGCGCAAGCGCCGCTCGGAATGCACCGGATAGGTGTCGAGGTCGAATCTGAATGTGTTTGGCAGTGCTGAGTGCCATATGTTGTGTTAATGTTGTGTTATCCTGTGTCACAAGTGTCGAAGTGTTTGTCCTGTAATGTATAGTGTTGTATAATTGTTGTAAAGCCAGATCCTTGTACGTTTGTATTGTTTGGAATGGGTGATGAAGCGTTGTACTCATGTACCTGCGGTTATATTTCATGTGTGTGAGATTGAATTGTAATGTCCAATTGTATTGAGTGAACTATTACGAATGTGACGTGTCATGAGCGACGGACTATGTTACAGCCTTTGAGTGTGTGGGGACTGTTCGCGCTCGTTTGTGTGGTTCTGAATATTATGAGATAATATTCTTGAAGTAGGGGGCAGTGCCACAGAACGAGCGCTAAAAATGGGCGCGCCGCCAAATTCTTGCGGTAACGCACGGAAGAGACGCCGGGAGGTCAAAAGAAAAAAAAGAAAACAAACATCCAAGGCTCCCCGGGCGCGCGCTCTCCCCTTGGAAGCGTGGCTTCGCCGACGATCCTCCTCACCCCACATCGGCGGCCGAGATAGCCCACGAAAGTTCTAGAACGAAGGGGTGTTGTCATACCGAGTTGAGTCATGGGCCGCGGAGGGCATTCCAACCGTCTCGCCCTCTTCCCAGCCTTCGCTGCGTATCGCGCCGACGAAATGACGAGAACCTTCTGGAATGTCGCGCGCAAGGTATTTAACCGAGCAGCCGAGATGAGAGATCAGGAGGAGACGGAAGTTAGCGCCAGAGCGCGTAGGGTGTCCCGCCGTGTAGTCGGCGAAGATTTTGTCCGTAGGGACAAGGCAGGAGAAGTGAGGTTTCCTGGAAGAGAAACTTCGAAGGAGAAGACGGAAGTTAACGCCAGAGCGCGTAGGGATTCCGCCGTGTAGTCGGCGAAGGTTTTGTCCGTAGAGACAAAGCAGGAGATGAAGAGGATTTCCACCTGAGGGGTGACGACTCGAGCTACAGGCAAGAGTGTGTGTTTACCGCTATCGAGCGAAGACGCGTGGCGACAGCTGCGTGTGTGAAGCCGACGTGTTCCGGCGAAGAAGTTTGAAGCTTGGAGAGTGGCCTATTGAAGACGGGAGGTTTCCTGGAAGAGAAACTTCGGCAAGGTTTCCTGGAAGAGAAACTTAGAGGGCGCTGAACGACAACAACGCTGTACTTTGAGTCAGTGATTCTCGGAAGAGTATCATCTAGACTTTGGTTCCAAGAACTTTGGACTGAAAAGGTTTTCTATCTCTTTAGTCTTTAAGTGTCTTGGTTGTTCAATGCATGCGACTGCATTGTAGTGTGTATTGTTGTCTGCGTCCGTTGTATCAAGTGTGGCTGATTGTACTTTGTAGTACGGTGTTTGCTTGGTGACGTATTGTATGTAACTATTGTGGAGTGTGCATTCTTGTGTATTGTTTTCGATCTGTCATTTTTGAGAATATAATATTTGTTTTGTTTATCGACTCTCGGCTCTGACTTGTTCTTTAGGCCACAACCGGCGGCCGCTGGCGCGCCAAAAAAACCACTTCTAAATTGTCCACGCTTTCGTGGTGCGGTTCGGGGGGCCAATACTTCGGCCCTTGGAATTAGCCTGGCGATCGCCTCCCCGAATTAACGGGACCGGTGTGACAACGAGTCAGTCAATCAGCCGGTCGGTCAAGGGCGAGCAAGTTGTGGCGTTCCGCACAATGGTGACGCTATGCCATAACTCAATAATAAATTTTGTAAAATAGGGTAGCACGTGTTATACTAATATTCATTGTTCTGGGGAGAATTGAGGTACCCGGTTCACATATTCAATATTTGGTGCACTTTGTTCTGTGGGCCTGTAGCTGATGGCGATAAACAATGATGGATGAACTATTTGCGGACCCGTTTGTGATAGTGTAGAAGCGTTCTTCGACGCAAGCGCTGAGCAATTCAGATTTTGTGACGTCTCGTTCTTGTTGCACTTTCCTGCCATATTATGGTATATATAATAACCTGAATTTCTGCTCGACATGATGCCTCTATAGTGTCATTTTGCGGAGTTCAATGCTCCGCCGAGCTTTGAAGTCGAATACTCGACTGCCACGCATGTGACCCGGGTTGTATTATACCAGCAATTAAATGCGGCTTTCATGAACAGAGGGCCAAACTCAATCAATCGATCAATCAATCAACTTCATTACCTGAGAAACGCAAGCCGCAAACATCTAAAAGGTGAATCATCGACCTTAGCAGGTCGTGCGCTTACCGCTAAGCCACTTCACTGGCCATTTTGTACGTAAGGTAGTTCTCAGTAGGAAACAGAAGGTGAACGCTGGGCGTGTCAATACAATGTGGACTTTCACACCGCCGTGTTGAACAGATTGCTGTAAACACATGCACGCACACACACACATGCACTGAGAAACACGCACGCGCATGCACGCGCCTCGCGAACAAGATTTTCTTTTGGTTATAACCACATGACCCGAGCTCCGTGGAAAGTTTAACAAGGTCATTTCATTCATGACGACCATGGCATTAGGCTAGGGGTGTTTTATGACGACATGTGCCGACTTTACTGCATTACAATGGAGTATTTAATTGCAGCGTAAGAATCTTGGGGGGTCATATCCTGGAAAAACTCCCATTCCGGCTAATTTTAACACGAAAGTGGCATGGTACGCCACGGCTCCGCTAACGTGCATCCGTCAAGGAAGTGACATTGAATAATATATACTAGAAGATCACAAATAAAAAATCATAGCATATTCAAGAAGTGGATAATGATGAGAAGGGTGAAGCATCCATCAGTGCTTCCGCGCTTTCATTCGTCTCTTCGTGCGACCGTCCGTATGTCTATTCGTGCGTCCGTCCACCTGTGCGTCCATCCGCCCACCTTTGTGTCCGTCCGTCTATCCGCGCGTCCGTCCCTGCGTGCATATATCCGTCCGTCCGTTCACGCATCGTTTCGTGTATCTATCCGTCCATGCGTTCTTCCGTCCATCCGTCCGTGCATTCGTCGGTCCAGCATTCGTCCATTCGTACACCTGTCTGTCTCTCCATCCGTGCATCTGTCTATCCATCCGTCCACCTAGTGAACACGCCAAGCACCACAATCTCGCACCTTTTCGTTCTATAATCATCATATAGAAGTACCACCATCCAGCGGACATCCCGAGGACTAAAAGAGAGGTGGCATTGCCGGACTAAAGGAGCGGCACGCACGAACTTTCTTACGGCCTGCGTTTCGTGTTTAGTTCCCACAATTAACCGCCTCTGTAGTTGATGGCACTGCGGCCCTACCCTCACCAAACCTCGCTAAAACCAAGAAGGTTACGCCCAGCGAGCTTAACGTGGCAGATATTGCTCAAAGTGTGTCTTTCATGTACTACTTTGTGTAGTAAGTATCAAATGAAAGGCAAGCTCCGCCGTGGTGCTCTAGTGGCTAAGGTACTCGCTGCTGACCTGCAGGTGACGGGATTGAATTGAGCGGTGGCTGAATTTTCGATGAAGGCAAAAAATAATGTACGCTCACGTGCTCTGATTTGGGTGCACGTTAAAGAACCCCATGTGGTCAAAATTCACAGACCCCTTCACTACGGCGTCTCTCATATTCATATGGTGGTTTTCGGGCGTTAAACCCTACATATGAATCGATTCAAATTCACGACAAATTTTATTGAAGATTAAGTCACCGGTACTCGTCTCTGTAGGTTATTTCATGAGAAACAACTATCTTTTTCATTGTGATTAACGTGTGCGTGTTTCCTCCTCAGTTCGAATGAGTGAGCACGTCCTCTAGTCCAGCTGTGGAGGTGGCTACGTACAACTATGACGCACACCTACTACATACATCGCGGACGCACGACCCACGGCTTAAAGGACCACTAACCAGGTTTCACTATTTTGTGCTGACAAAAGCAATGCCTAGAAAAGGTTTTTACGGTCACGTCTGTCGAAACTTGCTAAGCTACGTGCCGCGGAAATGGGTCAAATTTCAAGATGACCTCTGCTCGCTCTTTATTTTGCAGGCGCCACCCAGAGAATGAGCGCATGATGTGCGCGTATGAATGGTCCTACGTACACGGCAATGCAGTGACGTTGGTCCTCTACGTAGACGTCTATGCTCTTACGTTTTGAAACGTGGCACGTGATACGTCGAAATTTATTTAACACGACATCCGTATATAATGTATTTGCATGCTTGAAGACATTATTAAATCTCTAGATCAATAATGAGACGCAATGGGGAATGTGAGCATTATTTTTCCCATTTTTCCCCGTGAACTTCAACGAGATGCGGGGCTAATTTGCCGGCGTTTCACATGCGGTTGTGGCCCAGCGGTCAGCACATCGGGCAGATGACAGCTGTGAAACGCTCCCATGCGTTCGCGCACTCATTGTACTGATCTATTCTACCACACCTGAGCCAGTGTTTCCAAACCATGCCGCAGAAACAGGCAAAAAACCTCAAAACAACGATGGCAAAAAAAAAGCCGCTCGCGTGCACGGGGGTTGGACTTGTTCGAACAATTAATGTGCACTTGACCTAATGATCGAATGCCGGAGAAAAAGGGAAGAGATTTGGCTTGCAAAGGCTACGCGGAGAAGCGACAAAGGTTAGGCGCTTATTTCCTCTCATCCTCGTTTCGCGTCGCTTCAAAAAAAAGAACAATTTTCTCAGCTCGGAATGAATTGATTCAAAAAAGTCTAGTGGCAAAATGTTCCTCATCAGACACCCATCAACTTCCACGGCCTAACTGAAATTTGGTATTGGACATGGTGGGTGTCCCTTCAAGAGGTTTTGTCCCTAAAAACCACGAGGCACGCATCTGCCACGCATAATTTGAACCAGCAACCTCTCGAATCTGAGCGCACAGCTCTAACCACTGCGCCACGGAGCGCATGTTTTCTGGAATGCGAATTGCAAGCCATTTATATACACCATACACAATTTCACTGTCCTGAGAACTCCGAAACTTTGGCGTGTTTTCGTTATCAGTGGCGATAAGGCGTGACGGGTTGACATTGAGCGTGCTCTAAAGCTGGTCGCCTTCATTAAGCGCCGCCTCTACAGAGCGTGGTCTCTCCTGCGCACGCCCTTATATGACTCGTAATTCAAGAGAGGACGAAAGTAAACTCGCACGCTGCTGCGGCCGCGTTTACGAAAGAAGTGAGCGATGGTGACACACAGCGCAAGAAGAATTGTGACAGTTATTCGCGCCTGTCCTGTGTATTCTTGTGCACGTGTTAGTACGTCTTTCTTTCTGTTTGAACAGCGCGCTTTAGGTTTTGAGCTGTGACAGTTGGTAGACCGCACTACTGCCTCGTATGCTACTTTCTGCATGCGTTTTTGCTTGAAGTGAGCGCTTCACGTTTGTAGCTGCTTGCCGTTTGCAACGTGTATTTTCGATTTGTTGGTTTTGCTGAAGCAGTGTACAATATGTGCTCAACTACCTCTTTAAACACACGTCTCACTTTCGTGTTATACCGATTTCTATAAAGGGGGATACGCCGCATTTTTAGGGGCGAAGCTCCTCACGCCGTGAGGCGTATGTCCCGTGTCGTCGTAGTGGTCGTAGTAGCCGATTGCATGTCAATAAAACGGTGTCGCAGCATATCCACAGAGTGATTGATGATGAGTGGGGCGAAGCGTTCGTCAGTCTCTCCGTGCTTCTTGCATCTGCCCATCCGTGCGTCCGTCTGTGTGTTCGTCTGTCTATGCGTCCTTGCTTCCGTCAGCCCGTGCGTGCGTCCGTCCACTTCGCCCCACTCATCATTCACCTCGTGGATATGTTGTGATTTGTTTTCCTTACACGTTATCCCTGTTATTTGTATGTCATGCATAAATCATCAGGCATGTTTCTTCAATCCACGCAATTCTTCAATCCACGCATTCATCAAATTTTGTCATGAACCTACACTCTTGGTAAAAAATAGAGTTTTAGGGGAGTAGTTCTGTTACACAACAATTATCGCCATCGCACTTACTCAAAATCGTACTTTTGAAAACAAGCACTGGCAACTTCCCTGACGGAAATGCTATGTCACACTGATAACGCGCGTGCTGTTTGCGACCGCGAACTACCGGAACTATGGCGATAGCGCGAGAGAAATACTGGAATTAGATGACGATTATTGCAGAAACATTCCCCGAACACTCCTTTTTTGTGTGTACACTTTCGACAATAAAAAGAAAGAACCCAAGGTGGGCCTCGCGTTGGCGTTTTGTTATGTCCCGATAATCTCTGGGTAATTCAGCGGACCATCTGTTTCGATAGTGTAGACCGGTGGTTATGAATAAGTTCTTTATTTGTTTCTTGAAAGTCGCACTACTAGCCCTAAAGTTCAATTGATCTGCAAGGGTATTTAAAACCTGAGGTACCTGGTAAGCAATACTTTGTTTTCCATACTGGGTTCTTGTTCTAGGAGCTCGTTTTTTTTTTGTTCTCGCAGACTGTAGTGTGGTCTTCCGGTGCAACTTTCTTCATGTAGCTTAGTCTTTTGTATTAACTGAAGTAATTTAAAATGATATAATTGATCAATTATGAGTATGGAATGTTTAATGAATAGTGGAGCAGTGCGCAAGTCTTGTAGATTCCCCCTGTAATTTTCAATGCAGCGCAATATTTTCTTTTGTATAGTTATTAACTTATGGTAGCTCCCTTGTGATGTCGTTCCCCAGACTAACATCCCATAACTTACTTTAGAAGGGAAGAGTGCATAGTACATACTTATTTTTAACCTCAATGGGATTAAGTGCATTGTTCTAAAAAACAACCAACTATTCGCGCTAATGCGGTGATCAGATGATTTACATGTGTGTTCCAGTTTAATTCCTCCTGAAACCATACACCAAGAAACTTTTGTTTCCTAACATGTGCGATGCAATTTCCTTCGAATTTTACAGCTATGTTACTAATAGGTTTGTTTAAACGTCGGAATATCATATAGGTTGTTTTTTTGCATTCAAGCGAAGTCCATTTTGCCTTAACCAATTTGAAAGATTGCTTAGATAATTATTTACACTGACCTCAAGTGATATTAGATTGTCTGATGAAAAGAAAACATTCGTATCGTCAGCGTACATTATAAGTTCAGGAGAATGAGGTATATCGACAATACCATTTATATAGGCAAGGAACAATAATGGCCCCAGTATAGACCCTTGGGGGACTCCTTGGTTCAACTTTATCTTTGCAGAAATAGTGTTATTCAGTTTTACATATTGATGACGATCTTCTAGGTAACTTTCAAACAGTTGTAGTGCAACTCCACGCACCCCATAACTTGATAATTTATGAATCAATGATTTGAATTGCATGGAGTCAAATGCCTTTTGAAGATCGAGGAAGAGCCCAAGAGTATATTTTTTGTTTTCCATATTTTCGATTACCTTATCTTTGATATACAGTAGAGCTTGTTCTGTTGATTTATTTTTTTGAAACCATACTGACTTTTTGTTATTATTTGGTGCTTATCAAAAAGGATGCAAGTCTATCATAAATAACCCCTTCAAATATTTTGATATTGTTGGAAGCACGGATATAGGTCGATAGTTCGCTAAAGTATTGATATCACCACCTTTATGTACGGCAGTGACTTTTGCTACTTTTAGCTGCTCTGGAAATACACCGTTAGTGAGGGTGAGGTTGATATATAGGCCAAGACATTATATATCAATGGTGACACCATTTTTAACTCAACAGAACCTATCTCATCAGTCCCTGTTGCAACATTTTTTTTAAGTTTTCTGATTAATCTTTCTACTTCTTGTAATTTAACCAGTAATGTGCTAGCATGTCTTAGGAAACAAATATCGGTGGGCTCTTTGACTTTCACTTCCTCATTCATTTTCTTCAAAGCTGCACAAATCTTAACTCTCTTGTTGCTAGGCTTAAAAGCAACAATAACGCAGAATCTGCTTCTTAAGTTTTTACAGCGAAAACTGTTATGAGATCACTTTTCGGGTCAAGCGCAGTTGCATGTCGTCCGCCACAGCCACTGAGCTGCCACTGCCGCCGCCGGTGTCCGTAACCTAGCGCCAATGGCATAGTGGGGCTCGAATCCCAATCTGCTGGGTTCCAGTCCAGTATTCTACCACTGAGCTTTACCGGTGCTTTTGACTTGCTCTCAAATTTGTCTTAGGCAGGCTTGATGTCAGGAAAGCAATCGCGGTAATAGATAAAGCGTTTTACAACAGCCAAAAAATAACCAGTCGTCGCACAATGAGAATAGCGTAACGAGTTGGCCTTTAAATGCTCTAACCTATCACAAAAGTTTGTTCTCCTTTCCCTAATAACCGTGGCGCATACGCACTTCAGCCATAATTCCTCCTCATAGTCAGCCATTGCATGGTCACTTACTACAAAATTTCTTGCAAGTGTTTAGCGGATGCCACGCTTCTCAGAAGAATGACGAAAAATAGCAAAGCGAATGCCGGCCTACTACCCAAACATTTATTCTGAATGCCCTAGTGGGCACCGACCTAGTGTGCTTGCAGTAGTTACCCAACGAGTGTTTCGAAAAGGCTTAAAGGCCGCTCTTCTCTCTTTTGCTATGCCTGTGCTGCGCCTACCACGCAGGCCTGACGTCATTTAATGCGAAGCATTTCTTAGCACACTTCGGCAACTTTGAACGTATCTATCTATCTATCTATCTATCTATCTATCTATCTATCTATCTATCTATCTATCTATCTATCTATCTATCTATCTATCTATCTATCTATCTGTCTATTTATCTATCTATCTATCTATCTATCTATCTATCTATCTATCTATCTATCTATCTATCTATCTATCCGCCGACGATGTTTAGCTCTCCTGGCCGTCTCGATAATGTGATCGCTACCAAACTTGGTGTGGCATAACATGACTGAATGAAGAACATATCTGACTAGTTAAACAGGAAAATCATCACATCAATGACATGAATGTCATGACTTAGATTTTATGGTCCTTCAGCTCTTGCCATGGTTTCGTTCACATGGCATGTTGCAAAAGTAGTACGGTAAGGCATGATTTTATGGAAAACACAAGCAACAGACCCTAACATGAAAATCATGCCATGCGTGTCATGTAACAACATGAATACATGTCACACTGATGAGGCGCTTGTAGCCGTTTTGCTAGCTTCACATATGCCACATTCATTATTACGTGACGCCAATCGATAACGAAGGCTCGTGACTGGTGTAAACATGATAATCATGAGGTGCGTGCCATGTGAGAACATAACTACATACCACAGTCAAGGCACCAATACATTTTGACGTGACTCGGTGCGCGTGCTCGCCGGCGTTCATTTCGTCGCTTCACGCTGGCGTTGCTGCGCTAGGCGCCGGTCCTGCCATATACTCGCAGGCGTGCGCCGCGCTGAAGTTGCTTTGACACATACGTGTTTCAGTGTGTCCGGCGTCCCTCTTTCACGAAAAAAGGGAGACGCTGTGTTGTCTGGGTATTGCATCGGTGCGAAATGCAGCATGTCGCCCTTTGCACCGGTTGCCGTCGTGCTGCGCCGGCGGACGGTGGTCGCGCCTGGCTTGAGAATATAGATTGCTCGCATGTTGCTAGCGTAGTGTCGCTATGCCCAGCGTGCGCGCGCGTCAACGTTACATTGGAGCATATTGGGCCTTCATGATGCGCTCGCGGCTGTCGTTTTGGTAGCTCCGCATATAGAAAATTTGGTGTCACGTGACGTCAATTCATGACGAAATATACGCCTGGTGCAAACATAATCCCACATAATCCCACACGCGTGTATTGTAAGAACGTAGCGATATACCACGCTCATAGCGTGCTCGCTGCCGTTTCGCTAGCTTCACATATACTAAATTTGGTATCACGTGACGTGAATAGATGACGAAGGTAAACGACGCATCCAAACATGATAATCCGGACACGGAAGTCATGTACGGCATCAATGACCTCCACCTCGTAACGTTGTGCTGATTTTAAAGTGACATATCAACATTTCTCATTGGTGCTTCGCCTGTCATCGATTCCCACTGTTCGTGAGATCTGCCAGTTTTTTTTAGCCTGTGACATGCGCGATAATTTCATGGTATGCCTATAGCACGTGTACTTCTATCGCTTTGTGCAATCATGCCCAGACTTCCCATAACGAACTCGTGTAAAGATTCAGCGTTCAGTGTGTCCATGCTCGTATGCCCTATTCCTTTTAGAATGAATATGTACCAACTTGCTCGACTCCAAAATTCTGTACAGAAACGGCTGTAGCGTACCAATGCTGGCACGCTGCAGCATTTCTGAATTCAAGAATGTAGTTTCTGTACTTTTTTCACGTGGATAATTTTCTTATCCTCCTTGTTGACTATGCACCACAGCCCTGCTATTTGTTTACTAACCTACCGAGTTAGCTTAACTTCAGCAATCCGCCCTGTTAACAGACGCTTGCAGCGTTGACGTCACGAGGATAACTAATATTCTCTCGCACACCAGCGAAGACTGCCAGAAGCAGCTGAGCACCGAAATCTGACTGCCTCTTCACAGATAAAACTTCCATTTTGGAGGGAACACATTGTTGTTTAGAAAGAAAGGAAGCAACAAAAGAAAGAAGGCAGGGAGGTGAACCAGAAAGAGATCCGGTTGGTTACCCTACAATGAAGGATAGGAAGGGGATCAAGAAAATTGAGAAAGGGGACAGAGAAAAAAAAGAAAAAAATGCGAGACTGACAGTTTTTTCACTGCAGCGTGTAGAACTCCACCGCATGTCAGAAGCGTTCACACAAACTCGTCTTTCTCAAGAAACACAGCAGGCCTTTCACCGCCTTATGGGCTGTCGAGGGATGGGGCGCTGCTGTAGTAGCACCTGCACAGCGAGACGCTGATATTCCAGTCGCCGCATTGCGTTGGCAAGTACTTGCATGTCTGAGGCAGCTCGAAGACCGTGGCACAGCAGGTGTTCGATATTTTCATTTGTGCCGCCAACATCGCATGCATGTCACACTGTCCTTCATTTCGATTGACGTAGTATAAGCTTTCGTGAAAGCAACTCCCAGCCAAAGGCGATACAGAAGCGAAGGTTCACGTCGATGTTGGCCTGGTGGAGGCCGGAGTCGTAGTGAAGGGTCATGTTCGTGTTGTCTTGTACGTCGTATGCTTGGTGTGTTCCACTCAGTCAGTGTGAGACTGTGAGCCAGTTGATAAATCTGCCTCACCACGCTCGTTCTTGAAAGCGGAATCGGAACGCTGTTTGCTTCTTCATGGGACTTGTGAGCAGAATGATCTGCAGAATCGTTTCCGCTTAATCCACAATACCCACGTAACCATTGCAATACGATGTCATCGCCTTTTTTGTATTAGGAGGTGGTGAAGTTCACCGGCTTTGTTGGTCAACTGGTCATCGAATTCGCGTCGGAAAACTTACCGCAGGCACAGTAACGCTAGTTTTAAGTCAGAAGACACGGTCCATTTACTTGGCCTTTCTTTAGAATTGATGAGTTTCAGTGCACTACGCCGAGTCTTGAGTTCTATTTCGTGGACGTCGTCACATGTGAAGTCTTATTAATATATATTTGTGAAGCTTGACGTCCCAAAACCACCATCTGATTATGAGAGACGCCGTAGTGGAGGGCTCCGGAAATTTCCACCACCTGGGGTTCTTTAACGTGCACCCAAATCTGAGCACACGGGCCTACAACATTTCCGCCTCCATCGGAAATGCAGCCGCCGCAGCCGGTATTTAAACCCGCGACCTGTGGGTCAGCAGCCGAGTACCTTAGCCACTAGACCACCGCGGCGGGGTCATTTGAAGTCTTAAAACGCCGAGTTACCTCTTGTGATTCTGTGATCACTGCTCCACCTGAAATGGATGGCGTAATCAAGCCATCCGTGTAAATGTGCACTTGGTTACTGTAGTTTTGTTCCACTAGGAATAGACTCAGTTGTTATAGGGCAAGTTTCGGGAAGTCCGATTTTCTATACATTACTGGGATCAATTAGTTAACTCACTGCCTTCTCAAGCTCCAAAGAGGAAGCAGTGGCTTTGATGCAGGCGAATACGCCTCAGTAAACGATGAGCGATGCTTGCAGAGAGTGATTCCTTATGTCGTGCGGGGCCTTTCAGCAGGGAGGCTGGCCAGGTGGTGGGAAGGGGTTCTGGTATAATGCCTAAGGTGCATGCGCATTGTCTCGGTAAGAATATGCGATTCGATTGAGCGATCTTGAGTGATAGCAACGGTTTCAGCCGTTAAAGCACTGTGTGGTATACCAAGACATATCTCAAATGCTTGGGCTTGAATACTCTGAATTGTGCGCTGGTTGGTCTTGCCTGTGTTAGATATTGCAAGTAAGCTGTACCGCAAGAATCCATGATTAGATTTGAAAGTGAGTGGCGGGAGAACTAAAATTACGTGCCGCTCATACTGAACCAAAGCGCAATTCAAACACTCGCATGTTTCTGAATGAGGGAGACCCTGCCTATTAGCACGAGATGTGTCCACCGTAAACCTGCACACAAGTCATACACTGTCATTTGTTATTTTTCAGCGTGAGTGTGATGTTCATACTTACTTCATCAAATCTACGCTCACTAGGAATTCAAGCAGGTGAAGTCACCTTCATGACAAATTACTTGCAGGGTGGACGCTCTGGCCTTAATCTTGTGCCAGTTTCTTTTGTTTATTTCTAAATCTTCAAATAAAAATTTCTCGCTTCATTGACACGTGTTGTGTCACTTAGGCGAAAACTTTTTTGTCACTCTTTGAGGACAACTTTTGAAAAAGTAAATTCTCATCTTAAATTCCAGCGAACTAAACTTTATGCACTCAATTTACACAATCAGTTCATTTTCCAACATATACCCAGGCGACTATTGCTATTTCTTTATCACGGATTCCGACGCGTATCCGCTTTTATGTGGGAACGAGATATGGGTCTATAAGGTGACCAAGGAATCATGACTTGCACAATCGGAGATTGATCGTCGGTGTTGGTTTTGTACCAAGACTAAGTCGATGCGTAATATAGGTGCACGGATATATATTTATGTATTTATATGACATCTCAATTTAAGCGCCTAATTTAAGCGATCCGCTCTACTCAAGCAGGAAACATGAAGCGACGTTCGTTAGTTTTATTGCTTTTATTGTGTGTTTTTCTATGAAAATCATGCTTAGGATTATACCTAGCTTGACAAAATGTTTGTAGCTGTTATGATTCTCTATATTACCGTAAGCCCTTAGTGTTATGTTCTGTCTACAGGTGGAGACGTTGACTTTCCTATGGATCCTGTTCGCCTGCATTGTCCTCGGCAACAGTGCCGTGCTGGCCGCGCTCCCCAAAAGCCGAAAGTCTCGTACGAACTTCTTCATCATGCACCTCGCCATTGCAGGTAATGTTGATTTCTAACGCTGTGGAAAAGTGTTATCTGAGAGCCATTGACAGCGAACGTATCAGGCTTAAAAGGCTTAAAGTAAAGAGGAAAATAATTTCAAGTCTAATAATAAAGACGTCAATCAGAGAGCCAATGAAACGAATGTATCACGCCTAGCGGGACACTAAAATAAAATAATACTTTATGTCAGATTAAGACGTCAGTGTTGAGAGCATCGAATGCCTTCATATCGTATACATCCGTGCTTTACACCAAAATAAAAAATTGAAGTAAATGCAGTACAGGACTTGCGTCAGAAGCCTAAAATTCTGGAACGAAAATACCTTCATGAAGTAGGGCCTAAGAATAATTAATCGCAAAGACACAAATAACGCTTGATCAGGAAAATAATCTAGCTCCGGTTCACAGACGCTGGCATTTCTGTTTTGCAAGAGTCTCACGTATGTTGTGTCAGTGCTCTTCAATACGCCTATTTTGTTAGGATTTAAAGCTGTAGTATAATTTCATGGCATTTTTAACGTACGTTTTACGATGAACCCTTCACTCCGGATGCTCCGACATAACGTATCACTGCACTTTATGAAACACTCTTTGTCAATCTTAGAAGTTGCCGCATAGCAACCACCTTTCGGTATAACAACAAACTATCACGTGGCGGTAGTTTGACTATAATAATGCGCTGGCCATTTGTTAAACCAACAGTCGTCTTCTTCCTTGATTGCGCCAGGTGTGTGCAGTACACGATTACCCAATTTATGTTGTACATACGCGTTTATGATTATGATAGCTATTTGAGAGGCCACTCAGATATATGTGGCATATTGGCATATGCCTTTGTGACGGCAACTGTGGCTTCCACAGTTAGGGGTATTATTGAGAGGTGGGATTTACTGATAGTCTGTGGCAAATACCTGCTTACGACACACACAAGCGTTACCACGGATCTCGGACGAGATAGGCTTGACGATAAACAGCTTCAAAGTAGAAGAACGTGTCAGTGCATTGTGAGAGACAGTAACATGCAATTATGGCCTGATTCATGCCGACAAAAAAATTTGAGTTTTGGCTGTGGCCTTCAACAGCAATGCAAATCCAGTTTTAGTCACCAGGCTGTACACACTCACACACACGAACGCACGCGCGGAGCACTTCTGCGGCGTTTCTCTTGGTATCGAAGAAATTCGATGGAGTTAGAAGAGAAAGCGTATAGAAGAAAACAAAAGCGAAAAATTAAAACAAAAAATCACAGCATACCAACGGAGTGAATGATGATGAGAGGCGCGAAGCGTCAATCCGTGCACCTGGTCGTGTGTCCATTCGTCCGCGCATGCATTTATGTATCTGATCGCGTTCGAGTATGCACACAGCGCGCAGGTAACACTGACGAGACGTGAACCATGGAAGCTGAGCGGAAGCGTTTTCAAAGCGCCCGCCGCTCTGCCCCGTCAATGCCCCACCAACGATCCGCCACGTACGGTGACGATCCAGGAGACTGAGGGAGGCACTTGTTCACGCATTCACGCAAAGCGTGCGCGCGGCCGCCAATCAGACAGTAGCGGCACTTCGGAGAGTAGCAGTAGAGTAACGCCATTTAGGAAATGAAACAACAAATGGTCATTCATTTCTTATAGCTTTTTTTCTTTCTCGTCCCTTTTCTCTCACTTACCCGTGACTAGTGACTAGGTTAGACTATAAGGAGCTTTGTCCCCCCCAAAAAAAACAGACAAATGAAACGTGTGAACGGCCAATATTTATGAAAATTGAACTCTGGTTATGGTCTCCTCTTGTCTGCTGATTCTCGTCGTGCACAGGGTCACCCGAAGGTTCTGCCCTACATTTCGGCAATTATGACAACATGCTTAGTATTCAACAATGCAGCGTGTAGGTCTCTACCAAGCTCCAGGGTCTTACAGTGTTGTAAAAAGTATGGCACTGTTAAACATGCTGAGTTGATTCAGCTGGATACAAAGAGAACAGGGGTGGATAAAAGGCAAACACTAGCGCTATTCCTACAACAACTGAAATAATCGCAGAATCATGTGTCCTAAAGCACCAGCTAAAAGCACGTGGATCTCTAACGACGTTCATTGTGTGAGCAGCACTAGTGCTAGTTTACCTTAATTAGTTTTGTCCTCGTGGTATCACACGCAATGCACTCAACAGCACCCAACTCGCCCAAATACCTATGCTTCTACAGCACTGTTATTATTTATTTTCTATTGGGCATTAAGAAGATCGCAATAAGTAAGTGATCAGCAATCAATAGCACTAAACCAGAACATAAAATTCTATTTGCCTACTCCGCTAAACTGACAGATCAATCAGTGAAGAAGTA
The DNA here is from genome assembly GCF_013339725.1 of Rhipicephalus microplus. Classification (NCBI taxonomy): domain Eukaryota; kingdom Metazoa; phylum Arthropoda; class Arachnida; order Ixodida; family Ixodidae; genus Rhipicephalus; species Rhipicephalus microplus. The sequence continues at coordinate 39,353 of NW_023612598.1, read as the reverse complement.
TCACGAAAGTCACACGGAGAAGGGAGGGGCATGTACGGGGCGAGTATGGTAACATAAGGCAAGAGGCTTGATGCAGCCCTGAATAAGTAGCGTTATGGCTAGACACTGAACTTGAATCTTAAATAAGTAATTTGAAATGTTTTGTAGCAAAACAAACCAAGCCCAAAGCAACGCATGCAGATTTTTAATCAGGGAGGGTCGTGGTGGTCTATCTGGCGATGATACCAGGTATGAGAGTATATAAGTTACCACTGAGTGATTAAAATGAAGTGCTACAACTAAACAACGCTTTGAAAATGTTTCCATTCAGGGCCACCACCTATCGGGCGTCGCGGTTTGAGGAGACGAACAATATATTAATACTTAACAGGAGAAACTTTTCAAATGAAAACTTACCCTAAATAATGAACGAAATGGTGCAGAAATTCATTTGACCTTTTTTAATAGCAGCACATATAATATTTCATTTCAGATCTCGGCGTGGGTCTGGTGAGCGTACTAACAGATATCATCTGGAAAACTACGGTTGACTGGCATGGAGGCAATTTCGGTTGCAAAGTTGTCAAATTGGCTCAGGTGAGACCAAAGAGGAAAACATAAGTCCAACATTACATGCAACCACAAAAAGCGATGTTTTTATCAGTAAATAGTAACTGTCAAGGTTTACTGAGAAGTCTGTCAATGTAGCGTGTAAAATACCGTAGCAGACAACGCTGACACAACTTCATAATCTTTTTGTTTTTACTTCCACCAGCAATGTTCTAGCATAAAAATACCATTTTGTATTTTTGCATTCCTATTAATTCATTCATTTGTGGGGTTTAACGTCCCAAAACCACCATATGATTATGAGAGACGCCGTAGTGGAGGGCTCCGGAAATTTTGACCACCTGGGGTTCTTTAACGTGCCTGCATTCCTATTAAATAGGGGCTTGATGACAAAGGGTACAAGAAATCTTAATGTGTTCCACTTGCATTGTAATAAAAGTGGCTCTTCTTAGGAAACGTGTCTTCGGTGAATGGCTTAAAACATATTGCGAGTAATGAGCTGTCAATCCCACTTATGTTTCATTATTCTTCGCTCGCCCTTTACCACAGAGTTGTCATTCTATTTATTTTCTTTAGTTTCGGCTGTGTCGCATCCAATGATATTCTTTAGTTTCAACAAGGTGCTTTATATTGTAACAGAATAGAAAGTTGGGCGAGTTGGTGTGTATTCATAATAAAAGAAAAGCGGCGCACAAAAAGACGGAGACAAAGAAGAGAACCACAAACGGCGCTGCAGCGCCGTTTGTGGTTCTCTTCTTTGTCTCCGTCTTTTTTTGCGCCGCTTTTCTTTTATTATGAAAGGTGCTTTATACTTAAGCTATTTCGTTCATGCCACAAATAATAAAGATCTCCTACGTTAGAACATTTTCGCCTCCATCAAAAATGCAGCCGCTGCAGCCGCGATTCGATTCCATGACCTTCGGGTTAGGAGACGAGCGCCATAACTACTGGAAAACCGCGGCTGGGCCAACAAACAGTAGTCTTCATTCCACTCATGGCAGTGTGGGTCGATGCTCAAAGTAAAAGAGGTGACGTTTCCTGATGAGAAAAAATCTGTATTGCAGCAAGATCAATGTTAAAGATTGAAATATTGTGAGCTTTCGGTGTGGGAGTGGTTAATTCCTGTGCCCGGGCTGATAGTGTTTCACTATTTAGTGAAAAGATAGTGTGGGTCAATTTTAAGCTGACCACCGAAAATTAGGATTATAGCTTTATTGTAGCCTAAGTTGTTAACATACACATGAACATAGCTTGTGCTGAATCCTTGGCGAATATGGCATCAATAAGCATATAACACTCGTATTTGATATGTAGCCGTTCCAAGCATCATAATTGCGGTTGAGAAATACTAAAGTGTGCGTTTTATAGTAATAGGATAGCCTACGTTTTTGCTCAAGCGTATACCACACAGTTCTTGGTAAATGGGTCAGACGGAGCTTAGAGCTTCAGCCATGAACGCGACAAGAGATTGCAGCTCAAACATGTCTTGCTCTAAACCTAAAGCTCAAACTAACCTATTTTATGGGCCAATAATTCTCTTCACTGATTCGAGACGGTGCCACCGCAACTGTGCGAGAAGGAAGTGTTTCATATATAAAGCGTGTATGCAAACTTTCAGCCGTGATCGTCGGTAGCAGATCTGAGAATAAAGAAAAAATTGTTGGTAAATCAGGAGGTAGAGTACCAAACTATATCATCACGCACCCTGAGGTTTTTCGTTCGACTACAAGATCATCAAATCAACGAAAATTTTTCTCATCTGTGTCATTTGTTTCTGTGCATTTTGAAGTCATCACTTGCGTGACACAAATGATGTCAGAGAAGTCCTCGTAGATGCTAGCCAAAAGCCGTTTCATGATGAGATGCATAAATTCGAATAGCACATTCACTTCGTCCGCTTCTTCTTTCCCCCGTTCGCGTTGTCACCAGCATTGTAGCGGTTTCAAGAAAGCGGAAACGCATGGGCTCTATCGGTCTGGCAGCCACACTCCATGGCGCTGCCATGCAATCCAGACGTACAGGCGCCAGTCACGAAATCTTCTATTCAGCACTGGACCTTGTTTCGCTTCCTCTGCTGAGCTGTGGATTTCAGTGTCTCCGTTACGTGGTGCCCATGCGTTGCCTCATCAGCCCAGAGCTTGATTCCACATCGGCATGGGTACCACTAGGCTTTGCTATTCTCATTTTAGAAAAGTTGTAAGCCTGCCTGTAATATTTTCTTCTATTCACTCGTAAGTATTGTTGCTTTGTAATGTCGAGCATTTGTTTTACTCGTGGGTTCATATGCAGCGTGTGCATATACATTTATTCTACCTTTAACAACACATACTCTACCAAAGAAATGTATGAACAGCCAACAAAACAGATCTATATACTCAGGCAATGTCTCTCTTCTGATGGTGCAAGAACACCCACCGAGTGTGTCTGCGCATATATTTCAATAGTGTTTTGCTAGCAGCAGCCTCATAATAATTTCTGCTGTATTGAATAAATGGTTTAAACTACACATTTCTTACAATGAATTACATAAACGAAAGAAACATGCTTTCTATATTATGCTTTCTTTCATGCAGTGAAATGAGATAATAGCTAGGTATGAGTGGAATGCACGGCACAGTCAAAGGAACAGTTCGCTGAATTGTATTTTTCGAGCTTTTTTGAAACTCTTGGGGCGACTAATAAAGGCACACCTGTATGGTACTTACTGCATCATAAATCATTATAACTTTTCAGTAGTGGGGAAGCGCACACTACACCACACATTCATATCTGGACAATTGTGATACCCGCTTTACATTTTAAGAAACTCGTTGATGCTGTGGCTGACTACGATAAAGAGTAACGAGTAAATTTTTTAGGGGGAGGGGTGGCTGAAAGCACTCAGCAACGCTCTTGTTTCACAGTTCGCATTGTGTGACGTGTGGTTGTTATGTTACTCTTTTAAAACGCTCTACCACACAAGTTAACGTGATTCCTTCCCCAACATGACGCCTTCATGGGCATGTTGCAAAGCATTTACAAGCACTGACGTGGCTTTGTAGTAGGATGCTGGACTACCATACCTAGGACTTAGGTAAGCATCCTTCTCGAGGGGATGTTTTCTTATTTCGTGCGACAGTGGTTACGGACACAATTGTCAGCAGACAACTACGGCTCCAAAAATGGCTTTTGCAGTCTGATAACAACTTAAGCTATGAAAAATGTCCTGCTTCTCTTTGCAGTGTTTCTGTGGCATGCGAACAGCAAGTGCGAACAGCACCAAAACGTTTGGAGCTTCTTTTGTACCAGCACACGTTTCTGAATGTATTCGCAAGACTTTTAGTTTTCACTCGATAGAAGTTTTTTTTTTGGCATCGAAAATGATGCTCTATCGGTCTCCCTCAAACTGTGTGTATTGCGCTGTAGATAGCGGTGCATCAATTTGAATCTCCATTGGAACTCAATCTTTTGTTACAAGAATCTGAGTGTGAGAGTGCTTTTAAGGTATTTCTTCCTTCGTGCGCACTAGAAATACTTGTATTTGCTGCTTAAATGTGCGCTCCTTTTATATTATATTTTATTACTTGAACACAGACGAATTCTAGCGCCGCTGCTCCGAGCTGGTATAAACACCTACAACTTTGTCTGTAAGACCATGTGTGATGAATGGTGAAGTCGGTAACAGCATTCGTAAAAGTTGGTTCTCCGGGATCAGTGACATGCATATATATATATATATATATATATATATATATATATATATATATATATATATATATATATATATATATATATATATATATATATATATATGGAGAGCAGCTATGATACTTTCATGTAAAGATACCAACTGGCCGTTTTCAGCTGGTGCACCAGACTTCGTTCGCAGGTCCACCAGCGGTGAACGTTCTAAAGAGATGTGTCATGGAAGTTCCATTGTTCCTATCTTGCATACCATACGTAGTGTTCAGCGTGAATGACGTTGATAGAATCTTATATATATATATATATATATATATATATATAAGGCTGGCCCAACAGCCGAAGCGTATGTGATTAATAAAAGTGTTTCCTCGTACGCCCTGCTTTCTCGCTTCCGTTTTTACTACGAAGCCAGTGCGCTTCCTTCCTCGCTACGCCTATATATATATAAATAATGAACAAATATATATATATATATATATATATATATATATATATATATATATATATATATATGAGTTTTTTTGTGTGTGTGTGTAACGTAAGGAGGTAGCAATGGTTAGGAGTTAAAGTAGAAGTCGAGGAAGAAGAAGTGAGAATGGAATAAACATGGCGTATGAGCCAGGCCACGTCTCCCACTCATCATAGCGTCACACGAGTCGACAGGATGAAGACCTGGCCGCCGCTCATCAGCCACACATCATTCATGAAGCCACCGACAATACTTCTCAACTGAATATCGACCACAGAAGAGGTGACGACCTCAGACGCAAGCAGTTGCTGGCATCATGGCAGAACCATCAACCGACCTTCCCATCCCCAAGTACACCGGAGCAGTGGACGATGGATCTGCACAGGACTGGTTCGACCTGTTCGAACTCCACGCAACCGCTGCATAATGGTCGGAACGGGAGATGGTCGCCAACTTTACCGGCAACGTCTCCGGTGAGGCCTTCAAATTCTACCTCACCCACATATTTCAAAACGGCGAGTCATGGCAGAAGATCAAACAAGAAATGATCGTTTGGTTTAAGGTATACAACGACGACTACAACGAAGACTTGCTTACAACCAACCATTTACAGACAACCGCATTCTGCCGTCAGAGTCCACGCTCATTTCTTAAGGAACATGGCTTTCCACCAGGTTTTTCTTCGCGAAAGCCGGTGTTTTCAAAGTCGTTGCTCGAGAACACGACACGAGACGTTGCTTACCCACCTAATGCACTTGATTCTTTGTCTCGCGTACGTAGTCCACCACCCGTGTTTCAATCACGCGGCTCTTCAAGTGCTCCTGACGCTCACTGTTTGCCTCATGAGGACGCCGTGTTCATGATAGACGAGCTGACGCACCGAGAAAATACCCTGTCGAGCCATGCTTCTTCCGCACGGGTTCATGCATGACCATTCGGTGCATACACACTCGACAGTCGAAGCAACACCGAAGGCTCAGGCGCATCGAACGTCACACGTTGCAATGTGCAAGAGCCTCTCATAGTGAACAGGGTAGAAGAAGCTTATGAAGAACTTTCTACCAACTCTGAAGCATTATCTTCATTGCCCAAACTGCATGACAACAGCCCACAGACTACCAGCTGCCGACTGGGTACCACATCAAGTTGTCAAGAAAGCAGTGCGATGTTCAAGAAGGGATCCCACCGCAATGCGTTCCACAGCAACATCAGCAACGCCAGCAAAAGCAAGTCCAAGAATCACAGACACTCCAACAGATACAGCGACAAGGACGACGACGCAAAGTAAGCATATTAAACCAAATTCAAGACGTGAGGCATCTTCGCATAAGGAATCGGTGCCAGAAACGCATTTGGCGCAAGAGATCAATACTGCGCCTACGATTAAAGCTCCGAAACCACAGAAAACGACGACAGAGACGAGAAGGCATTATCTATACAACGCAGAGACCAAGACATCATTCCGATTTCATCAGCTGCGACCATCGCACACGAAAACTGGAAGTACACCGTCTGTTCCCGCCACAACACACAACTCGACGACTTCAACATCCGAACTTCAAATGCTTCAAGGACACCCAACCTTGTTCGTTACTCACAAGAACTCAACCGAAGTCATCACCAGTGCAGATCTCCAGGGTGTGCTTATGCCATCTAGGACGCAACAGCCAGTCTCGTCCACCCGAGTTCTCTTAGATGTGGCCGGACTGCTTCCCTCTGCTGTAGATTTTTTGTGCGAGTTAAGGTACTCCCTTCTGAAATGGAACTATGGTGTATTTTGACACTTTTTGCTCGCTTTAACACCCGTTTTTGTTGTTTTGTTAAGTGTCTGACACGACTTCTTCCGGGGGGAGCAGGAATCCTGTAACGTAAGAAGATAGCGATGGTTAGGAGTTAAAGTAGAAGCTGAGGAAGAAGAAGTGAGAATAGAAAAAACCATGGCATATAACCCAGGCCACATCTCCCATTATTCATAGCGTCACATATATATATATGACATGGTGCCCTTAGGTTCTATACGAGAGACTAGTGGTCAGCTGCCAGCTCGTAATAGGTTCACGTGCTACGTGACGCCAAACAAGCTCATAAAATGTGCGCCACACTCACCGCCATGGCTACTGGTGCCTCTGACTGAAACTCACACGTTTCAATTCAAATATATACCCAGTAAGTGGCTGAGTGGATGGCCGCCGTGGTTACTTGATGGTAGAGCAGCGAACGCTTTATTCGAAGGTTGCAGGTTCGGCTGCAGCCTACGGCAAGCTATCCTTTGACCCACAATTTTTTTTTCATAATTGCAATACAATTCGGTCTAATAACTACCCTATAGTTTCCTTTCCATTAGTGTCTGTTAAATCACGTATATATATATATATATATATATATATATATATATATATATATATATATATATATATATATATATATATATATATATATATATATATTGTTATGGCGTTTATTAGCAGGCACACAGCGAGTATAGACAATGGCGACAGTAACGGCCAAGCACGGACTCCAAGCGCGAGCGGCGTCCTTTTTCGGGTAGACCCACTAGAGAACACTTGAGAGTTTTACCCACTTCAGTGTTCGGCGGCTTCTCTACAATCACCCCGGGGTCGAAAAGGGAGCCGCCTGGCGACCTAGCAGCTTGTCACTACAATTGGGTCATAGTAAGCCTTCAGGCGCTCCACGTTGACTATGTCGCGCCCGCGGCGGCGCATGTCCAAAGATTGTTCAATTGGCTCGATAAGATAGTTGACCGGAGATGTGCGCTCGATCACACGGAAGGGACCTTCATATTTCGGAAGTAGTTTGGAAGAAAGGCCAGCTACAGAGGTCGGGATTGAGAGCCATACAAGGGAACCAGGAAGGAACGTAGGTTCAGAAGCGGCGGAGCCATCTCGAATACTCTTCTGCCGCTCTTGCTCATGCGTCGTAAATGTCTTGGCCAGCTCGCGACACTCTTCAGCAAGCCTGGCTGTCTCGGAAATAGGTGCACACTCAGATGGATCCGGCGTGTACGGGAGTATAGTGTCGATGGTGTGTGACGGGTGCCTTCCGTACAGCAAGAAGAAAGGTGAAAAACCGGTCGTGCTCTGAGGGGCGGTGTTGTAGGCATAGGTGACGAAGGGCAGTATAGTATCCCAATTCGTATGGTTGGCGGCGACGTACATCGAAAGCATGTCGCCGAGGGTGCGGTTAAAGCGTTCGGTCAGGCCATTCGTCTGCGGGTGGTAAGCAGTTGTTTTGCGGTGGACAGAATGGCACTCCATGAGAATGGCTTCGACGACTTCTGACAAGAAGACACGGCCTCGATCGCTGAGAAGCTCCTGAGGTGGACCATGGCGCAGTATAAATCGTTGCAGTAGGAAGGACGCAACATCACGCGCTGTAGCCGCAGGGATAGCGGCGGTTTCGGCGTATCGCGTTAAATGATCTACGGCGACGATGGCCCAGCGGTTACCAGCCGACGTCAGAGGAAGCGGCCCATACAAATCGATACCTATGCGCCCAAACGGACGCTCAGGGCAAGGTAACGGTTGAAGACTGGCTGGCGACATGTGTGCTGACGGTTTGCGGCGTTGGCAAGCGAGGCAGGAGCGAACGAACTGCTGCACGTAGCGGTACATCCCGCGCCAGAAGTAGCGTTGTCGAATGCGACGGTAGGTTTTGAATACCCCAGAGTGCGCGCATTGCGGATCAGAGTGGAAGGATTCACAGATCTCTGACCGCAGACTGCGGGGTATCACGAGTAACCACTGCCGGCCATCGGCGTCGTAATTGCGTCGGTGTAGAAGGCCGTCACGGATGGCGAAATGGCGAGCTTGACGACGCAAGGCACGCGTGGATGGCGTTGCGGAAGGATCAGCGAGCAAGTCGATGAGCGGGCCGATCGAATTATCCTTTCGCTGTTCGGTAGCGATGATGTCAACATCAATGGCAGAAACTGCAGTCGAGGATACTGAGCAGAGCACATCACCTTCAGGCAGAGGGGAGCGCGAGAGGGCGTCGGCGTCAGCATGCTGGCGTCCGTTGCGGTAAATGTAAGCGAAGAGCCCAACGGGCGAGACGGCCTGAGGGATCCTTCAATGATGAAAGCCAGCATAGTGCATGATGGTCGGTGACGACATCGAATGGGCGACCATACAAATAAGGTCGAAACTTTGTAAGGGCCCAGACGATCGCCAGGCACTCTTTCTCCGTGACGGTGTAGTTTGTCTCGGCTCTCGTGAGCGTACGGCTTGCATATGCTACGACATATTCAGGGAATCCGGGTTTGCGCTGCGCCAGGACAGCGCCGAGGCCTACACCACTGGCGTCTGTGTGCACCTCCGTCGGGGCCGTAGGGTCGTAGTGGCGTAGAATGGGAGGAGACGTCAGCAAATGGCGGAGCTTCGCGAACGCGTCGTCGCACTCAGACGACCACGAATTGAGGGGCCCGTTACTTCCAAGGAGCTTCGTCAGCGGTGATATAATCGTAGCAAAGTTTCGTATGAAGCGTCGGAAGTATGAGCACAGGCCAACGAAACTACGCAGTTCTTTGACGGACGCAGGTTTGGGGAATTCAGCCACGGCCCGAAGCTTGGCTGGGTCAGGAAGAATGCCATCCTTAGACACGACGTACCCTAGGATGGTCAGTTGCCGTGCTGCAAAGCGGCACTTCTGCAGATTTAGTTGCAAGCCGGCATTGCTCACACGTGCGAAAACTTCTTTCAGACGTTGGAGATGCGTGGAGAAATCTGGGGCGAACACAAGAACGTCATCGAGGTAACACAAGCACGTGTGCCATTTCAAGTTGCGCAGCACGGTGTCCATCATGCGCTCAAAGGTCGCAGGAGCATTACATAGACCAAACGGCATGACGTTGAATTCGTACAAGCCGTCGGGTGTGATGAACGCAGTCTTCGGTCGAGCGTCATCAGCCATGGGTACTTGCCAGTACCCCGAGCGCAGATCGAGAGAAGAAAAAAATTCGGCTCCATGAAGGCTGTCAATTGCGTCATCGATGCGCGGCAGTGGGTAAACATCCTTGCGCGTGATCTTATTGAGCCGTCTGTAGTCCACACAGAACCGCACAGAACCATCTTTCTTCGCGACTAGAACAACAGGAGACGCCCAGGGACTGTCCGAGGGCCGAATAACGTCGCGTCTGAGCATATCATCAACCTGCTCGTTAATTTCCCGACGTTCAGCAGGCGACACGCGGTAGGGACGTTGCCGTAATGGTGGATGGGCACCAGTGTCGATACGATGTGTAACAGCGGACGCGCGACCGAGAGAACTTCGCCCGACATCGAAAGAAGAATGATATTCTCGCAGCAGGTCCAGAAGCTGGGAACGCTGTACCGACGTAAGATTGTCATCAATGTAGGGGCCGAATACATCAGGAGATGATGAATCATAAGTGGAAACAGCGCTGACAGTACACGAACTGGGACAACGCGAGTCATCAGGTACGTCCAGGACTTGTGCGTTATCCACTGGTTCCACTCTGCCGAGACATTCCCCTCGAACCAAGGTAACAGTGTACGGGGATGGGTTGGTCACAAAAATAGCGGCGTTGCTCTGGGTGATTTGCACGGTCGCGAAAGGTACTAGCAACCCTTTCCGTCGGCAAGCACGGTCGGATGGCGAAACGAGCGCAATTGTGTCGGAGAGTCCAGCGCAGTAGACATGTACACCCATCGCTGAGCTTGGAGGCACTAAGGTGTCGTCTTTCACGAGAATCTTACTCAATTTTGAGGGACTGTCTTCCGGCGTCAAATGCGAGAAGGGTGAGAGTTCAATTTCGGCATTGGCACAATGGATGACGGCGTCGTTGCGGGAAAGAAAATCCCACCCCAGGATGACGTCATGAGAGCATGCAGGAATGATGATGAATTGGCCGACATACAGAACGTCCTGAACGACAACGCGAGCTGTGCACTCTGCTGAAGGATGGATACGATGTGAACCGGCAGTACGAAGGGACAACCCAGAAATCGGCGTCGTCACTTTTCGAAGCAATCGGCAAAAGTTTTCGTCCATAACGGATACTGCAGCTCCAGTGTCAATAAGAGCAGACGCATGAACACCGTCCACAAGCACGTCGATGACATTAGATGGGCGGCTCTGAGGGCTTTCACATCGCAATAGCCTCGCAGTCCTTGCCTCGGGGACTGCGACGACTAGTTTTCCCGCTCATGAGTAGCTGAACTTGGCCTCATGGGGGACAGGGAACGACGTCGTGGAGACGGCGACCTTCGAGGAGATGGACCTGGGCGAGACGGCGGTGGCATAGACGGTGGTTCGTCGTGATAGGGACGGCTGAGGTGGCCAGCACTAGGCGAAGAAATTCGAGCCGGCTGTACACGATGGCAATAACGGGCTACGTGACCAGCGTAACCACAGGCAAAGCAGATGGGCCGGTTGTCGGGTGTGCGCCATCGGTTCGCTGGGGTAGGTCTTGTCCATGACGCAAGAGCCGATGGACGGAACGGTGGCTGGAAAGGCTGCAGGGGGTGCTGGAGCTGAGTCTGAGAGGTCACGTCAACATACGTAGCCGGCGTAGCCGCTGCAAAGGATGGAGGTCGTGCGGCAGCTTCGGCGTAAGTCAGTGGGGCGGGCGGTTGAACGACTGGAGGCGGCCTGGCGACCACTTGGGCGTAACTTGGGGGCGCAGGGGCCGGAAGCTGCTGTGGTTGGTACGCAGGCATGACCTCCGCTATTTCCTGCTCAATTGCTCGGCGTATGGGTGGAAGAATAGCAGTGGCCGATTGTTGAGCAGCCGGTGGGTGGGCGAAGTGCAGGATAGAGAACTGCCGCGCGATTTCCTCACGTATGAAGGACTTGAGGTCTGCCAGCAGTGCCACCTGATCGCAGCTCGCCTCCAAGCCTGCAAGCCCTGCATCTCGTGGTGTGGAGCGACGGGTCATCGAACGCTGCCGGCGGAGCTCCTCATAGCTCTGGCACAGCGTGATGACCTCAGCTACTGTGCCTGGGTTTTTGGCAAGCAGCATCGTGAAGGCATCATCGTCAATGCCCTTCATGACGTTCCGGATCTTGTCTGATTCGGACATGCTGTCGTTAGATTTCTTGCACAGGTCCAGGACATCTTCTATGTAACTGGTGAATGACTCACCGGCCTGCTGAGCGCGTTCGCGTAAGCGCTGCTCGGCTTGCAGCTTACGAACGGCAGGGCGGCCAAAAACGTTGGTGATAGCGGTCTTGAAATTGGACCAGGTTGCGATATCGGACGCGTGGTTGTTGTACCACAAGCTCGCAACGCCCGCAAGGTAGAACACCAAGTTTGCCAACTTGCCGTCCTCGTCCCATTTGTTGGGCACGCTCACGCGCTCGTAAATAGCGAGCCAGTCCTCCACGTCAGTGCCATCGGCGCCCGTGAAGATGGGTGGATCTCGGATCCTGGGGACACCGGGACAAGGGGGTGGCATGGGAGGAGGCGTTTGCTGAGAGGCGTCGTGGGACATGGTAGACTCCAGGGTACGTGAGCGCAGTTCCCAGGGCATCAAAGGGGATCGTAGCACTCTCCACCAATTTGTTATGGCGTTTATTAGCAGGCACACAGCGAGTATAGACAATGGCGACAGTAACGGCCAAGCACGGACTCCAAGCGCGAGCGGCGTCCTTTTTCGGGTAGACCCACTAGAGAACACTTGAGAGTTTTACCCACTTCAGTGTTCGGCGGCTTCTCTACAATATATATATATATATAAGGGAGAGAAGTGTATACCCAAGGGCTCGTATTTCCGTGTTTTAACACAATATTAATGAGATATAACAGACAGTAATGCCAAGGAATGTACAGCGGAAGTTATTAGAAGCAATGGAACGTAAATAAGAAGAAAGAAAAGTGGATGAAAAAATTACCAGCTGTGAGCAGGAATCGAACCTACGACCTTCGAATAACGCGTTCGATGCTCTAACCACTGAGCTATTACAGCGGCCGTCCCTCCATCCACTTTCTGGGGTTTATATGTGAATTTAGAAGTAGGAGTGACAGTCAGCGCCATCTATAAGCCAACGAACGAGTGTGAAAACACTCTTATTCGCATGTTTGGCGTCACGTAGCACGTGAACTTATTATGAGCGGGCCGCTGATTAATTGTCCCTCTTATACAACCTAAACACACCAAGTCTGCCAGTACGAGACCCTCGTTCAATGAAAATAAGGGAGAGAAGTGTATACCTAAGGGCTCGTATTTCCGTGTTTTAACACAATAATAATGAGATATAACAGACAGTAACGCCAAGGAATGTACAGGGGAAGTTATTAGAACCAATGGAATGTAAATAAGAAGAAAGAAAAGTGGATGAAAAAATTACCAGCTGTGAGCAGGAATCGAACCTACGACCTTCGAATAACGCGTTCGATGCTCTAACCACTGAGCTATCACAGCGGCCGTCCCTCCATCCACTTTCTGGGGTTTATATGTGAATTTAGAAGTGGGAGTGACAGTCAGCGCCATCTATAGGCCAACGAACGAGTGTGAAAACACTATTATTCGGATGTTTGGCGTCACGTAGCACGTGAACTTATTATGAGCGGGCTGCTGATTAATTGTCCCTCTTATACAACCTAAACACACCAAGTCTGCCAGTACGAGACCCTCGTTCAATGAAAATAAGGGAGAGAAGTGTATACATAAGGGCTCGTATTTCCGTGTTTTAACACAATATTAATGAGATATAACAGACAGTAATGCCAAGGAATGTACAGGGGAAGTTATTAGAACCAATGGAATGTAAATAAGAAGAAAGAAAAGTGGATGAAAAAATTACCAGCTGTGAGCAGGAATCGAACCTACGACCTTCGAATAACGCGTTCGATGCTCTAACCACTGAGCTATCACAGCGGCCGTCCCTCCATCCACTTTCTGGGGTTTATATGTGAATTTAGAAGTAGGAGTGACAGTCAGCGCCATCTATAAGCCAACGAACGAGTGTGAAAACACTCTTATTCGCATGTTTGGCGTCACGTAGCACGTGAACTTATTATGAGCGGGCAGCTGATTAATTGTCCCTCTTATACAACCTAAACACACCAAGCCTGCCAGTACGAGACCCTCGTTCAATGAAAATAAGGGAGAGAAGTGTATATCTAAGGGCTCGTATTTCCGTGTTTTAACACAATAATAATGAGATATAACAGACAGTAATGCCAAGGAATGTACAGGGGAAGTTATTAGAACCAATGGAATGTAAATAAAAAGAAAGAAAAGTGGATGAAGAAATTACCAGCTGTGAGCAGGAATCGAACCTACGACCTTCGAATAACGCGTTCGATGCTCTAACCACTGAGCTATCACAGCGGCCGTCCCTCCATCCATTTTCTGGGGTTTATATGTGAATTTAGAAGTAGGAGTGACAGTCAGCGCCATCTATAAGCCAACGAACGAGGGTGAAAACACTCTTATTCGGATGTTTGGCGTCACGTAGCACGTGAACTTATTATGAGCGGGCAGCTGATTAATTGTCCCTCTTATACAACCTAAACACACCAAGTCTGCCAGTACGAGACCCTCGTTCAATGAAAATAAGGGAGAGAAGTGTATACCTAAGGGCTCGTATTTCCGTGTTTTAACACAATATTAATGAGATATAACAGACAGTAATGCCAAGGAATGTACAGGGGAAGTTATTAGAACCAATGGAATGTAAATGAGAAGAAAGAAAAGTGGATGAAAAAATTACCAGCTGTGAGCAGGAATCGAACCTACGACCTTCGAATAACGCGTTCGATGCTCTAACCACTGAGCTATCACAGCGGCCGTCCCTCCATCCACTTTCTGGGGTTTATATGTGAATTTAGAAGAAGGAGTGACAGTCAGCGCCATCTATAGGCCAACGAACGAGTGTGAAAACACTCTTATTCGCATGTTTGGCATCACGTAGCACGTGAACTTATTATGAGCGAGCAGCTGAATAATTGTCCCTCTTATACAACCTAAACACACCAAGTCTGCCAGTACGAGACCCTCGTTCAATTAAAATAAGGGAGAGAAGTGTAAGTGTATACCTAAGGGCTCGTATTTCCGTGTTTTAACACAATATTAATGAGATATAACAGACAGTAATGCCAAGGAATGTACAGGGGAAGTTATTAGAACCAATGGAATGTAAATAAGAAGAAAGAAAAGTGGATGGAAAAATTACCAGCTGTGAGCAGGAATCGAACCTACGACCTTCGAATAACGCGTTCGATGCTCTAACCACTGAGCTATCACAGCGGCCGTCCCTCCATCCACTTTCTGGGGTTTATATGTGAATTTAGAAGTAGGAGTGACAGTCAGCGCCATCTATAAGCCAACGAACGAGTGTGAAAACACTCTTATTCGCATGTTTGGCATCACGTAGCACGTGAACTTATTATGAGCGGGCAGCTGATTAATTGTCCCACTTATACAATCTAAACACACCAAGTCTGCCAGTACGAGACCCTCGTTCAATGAAAATAAGGGAGAGAAGTGTATACCTAAGGGCTCGTATTTCCGTGTTTTAACACAATATTCTCACACTTCTCTCCCTTATTTTCATTGAACGAGGGTCTCGTACTGGCAGACTTGGTGTGTTTAGGTTGTATAAGAGGGACAATTAATCAGCTGCCCGCTCATAATAAGTTCACGTGCTACGTGACGCCAAACATGCGAATAAGAGTGTTTTCACACTCGTTCGTTGGCTTCTAAATGGCGCTGACTGTCACTCCTACTTCTAAATTCACATATAAACCCCAGAAAGTGGATGGAGGGACGGCTGCTGTGATAGCTCAGTGGTTAGAGCATCGAACGCGTTATTCGAAGGTCGTAGGTTCGATTCCTGCTCACAGCTGGTAATTTTTTCATCCACTTTTCGTTCTTCTTATTTACATTCCGTTGGTTCTAATAACTTCCCCTGTACATTCCTTGGCATTACTGTCTGTTATATCTCATTAATATATATATATATATGTTTCGGTGGTGATGGCATACACTATGTTAGGTTAAATCTCTGACAAAAATCTCTCTAACGTTTCTTTACCTCACACAGGTCCTGGTTACGTACTCTTCCACATACGTGCTGGTGGCACTGAGTATCGACCGGTATGACGCCATCACTAGGCCTATGAATTTCTCCGGAAGCTGTAAATAGCCTATCAGTAGTTGACAATCGTAAGATAATATGCATGTCTGGGAACGAGAAAAAGAAAGAAACGATGTGTTCTTCGAACTGATGCACATTACACCATTCTTTTTTGGGCAACTCTCGTTTTTTACTGATATGCCATACTCAACCTTGTTGTGATCATTTTTTTCGTCGCTAGCGTTAGTTTTGATGATAATATACTTTTTCATTTTAATGGAAAGAAACGTATCCACGTTTTCTTTCCAGGACCATCCGGTCCCTACTCTGAGACACCTATGACATTCTCTACGATAGCCAGGGCCCGCTGAACAAGGCTACTTGTTTCCATGGCTTCTCACATGATCTTCGTAGGGGTAATTTAAGTAATTTTGTAAAAGAATTATTGTGGCAGAAAAATTCTTTACGTCCGCTGTTTTACTCGTACCCCAGCACATGTATACCTTTCATTTATTCAGCCACGGGACTCAATTGATATAGTTTTACACAATAAGTTATTAGATGAGAAGCTTTTTATGGTCGAGCTCAACTTAGTGTGTGGCGTGACCACACTTATAGCGCATGGACGGCCCTCTGGCTGTATTCTCTACAATGGTTGCCCCCCTCTCCTTTCTTTAGGCATCTCTCCCAGTGGCGTTTACACCTCTATTGCGCATGCACGTTCCTAGCCCTCTCGTTCTATCCTCTCCTATGCTCCCCTGTCTCTCGTTTTGCAGCTTCTGCTCGCTCGTTTCTTGATAGAAAAAAAATTGTTCTGTATCTGCATGTATTCTGCAAATGTCGTCGAAAAGCAATAGTCTTGCGTGTGGAGAGAGTGAATAATTAATTTGATGTTGTCACAGGTCCCGTTAATTAGAGAGGTGATCGCCGGGTTAATTCCAAGGGCCGAAGTATCAGCTCCCCGAACTGCACAAGGAAAGCGCTGACAATTTAAAAGTGGTCCTATTTGGCGCGCCAGCCGACGCCGGCTATGGTCCAAAGAACAAGTCGGAGCCGAAAGTTGATAAACAAAACAAAATAAATTCTCAATTATGGCAGATTCATACTATACACAATTATGCACACTCGACAGTAATTTAGAACGATTTGTCACCAATCTAACAACGTACCACACAGTACAATCAGTCACACTCGAAACAACGGACACAAACAACAATACGCACTACAATGCAATCGCATGCATCGAAAAACCAAGACACCTAAAGAATAAAAAGTTCGAAAACTCATTCAGTCCAAAGTCCTTGGAACAAAAGACTGAATGATACTCCTCCGAGAATCACTCACTCAAAGTCCAGCGCTGTTGTCGTGCCGCTGCCCCCGAAGTTTCTCTTCCAGGAAACCTCGCTTCTTCAATTGGCCGCTCTCCAAGCACCAAATTCGCCGGTAACACGTCGGCTTCCCACGCGTTGCGATTGTAGGACGCGTCTTCGCTCTCTGGCGGTAGTCTCCCACTCTTCTGCTTGTACAACGAGTCTTCACCCCTCAGGTGGAAATCCTCTTCATTACCTGCTTTGTTGCTAAAGACAAAACCTTCGCCAATACCATACGGCGGAATGACCCTACGCACACTTGCGCAAAACTTTCGCCTACGCACATGGACGCAAACTTTCTTCTCCTTTGTCACTGAAGATAAAAAGCTTCGCCGACAAGGCTGAACACCCTACGCACACTGGCGCAAAATTCCTTCTTCTCCTGATCTCCCATCTCTGCTGCTTGGTTTAATACCCTTCGCGCTAGTTTTCAGAAAATTCTCATCGTTTCCGTCGGTGCGATGCGCAGCGAAGGCTGGGAAAATCGCGAGACGTTTCGAGGGCCGTCTGCACACATGACGCAACTCTGCATCACCACGCCCCTTTCCTTCGAGAACATTCCAGGGCTTGCTCGGCCGCCGATGTGAGGAGGTAAGACGGTGAACTACGCTTCCTAGGGGAGAAGGGACGGCGCGCCCGGGGAGCCTTTGGATGCTTGTTTTTTTTTCTTTATCGTTGACCTTGAGGATCCTCTCGGCGCTTAGTATCGTTACTGTCGCTATAATTCAGCGGCGCGCGCTTTTTCGGAGCGTTCGTTTGTGACAGATGTTTTTCGCAAGAAATCAGTGAATGGTATTTCGGAGGCGCTGCGTTAGTGCCTCGAGTGTGCAGCGGAGGCGAACGAGCGCATCAAGTCACGTCACACGTGAGACATGAGTGCCATCTCGCTGTTTTTTTTTAAACGAAGCGCGTGGTCCTGAGACGGGCGTGCGCGCGTGTCTCAGAGGTGATAAGGGGTAGAACGCAAGGCGACGGGTAGGGGCCACTCCGTGTCTTCTTAGCAAAGCGTTGGAAACACTCGCCTTTCTGTGCAAGCGTTGCATGATCAGCGCAGCGTGATAAGCGCTACGTTCCTCAGTATATCTTATGTATGCCTTTTCTAGTAAAAGACGAACACACAGAATATATACGTGTTATTATGGTGCCTCAGATATGCGCAATAATTGCTTTTAATTGACAATCGCACACGTATGAACGCTGATTTTTGAGCAACATTGGTGGTCACTGCGGATGAGGTTGGCCGTTCGGGGTATCGGCTGGTGCTGGTTAAAATACCCGGTTTGCGGTAACTGTGGACAAACAGACAAATGTACAGACAGAGAGACAGACAGACAGACAGACAGACAGACAGACAGACAGACAGACAGACAGACCAAAGGTTTTGCGTTAAAGATACCCAAGAAAAACTATCGTCTTAAAAAACAGACTGCTTGCGTGACACAACCGTGCACTGGCCACTCCGTATATATATGCACTGGATCTTGACCTGCAATGTAGCGCAGGGTAGTGCTGTGCTGGTGAGAGATTTCTCTGGTGCAATGTTGAATAAAAATTTGCAGCGTGCGGGTTAACGAAAAGCAGGCTAGGGGTAGCTGTGTCCAAGTGGAGCCTTCTGTAAATTGTTTGCCGTTAGCGGTGATTGCCATGTTCCAGCAGGAGACACCTGTTTATCACTGCATGCTTTCCGTCTCCCCAGGTCTTACTCCGGCGCAACGCCGCGATTAGAGCCACTGTTAATGTCGGCGCTAGCGTTTACACTGGCGACAGGTTTCAGATAAACACTATCTAATATTATCTAAACACTATCTAAACACTATCTAAACACCATCTAAACACTATCTAAGTGTGCACAAGCACACTTGCAAAGTACGCACTGCACTTTAGGTCATCATAATTTATTTGTAGTAGAGAGCCACTGACTATCCATTCTTTGTCATTGTTCGGAGAAGGGTGGTACGCGCTAGATACTTGAGAGAAATTTTGTAGAATTCTTTATGCTGTGGCTGATGACAATGGACAACAACGGCTAGCATAATTTTATAAGGAGGGACCACCCGACGACCCATTAATTACGCAATTCGGATTGTGTTACTACTGGTGGTTTCTTTACTGTTGTAAAACAATTTAATACACGCACTAATGCGATCTTTATTCCGACACGAAGTCTGCCTAGGGTCAGTTTGCAATGGAATTTCAAGCACGCGCGTAGCTCAGTAGTAGCATACTCCTCTGGCATGCAGGCGACCCGCATTCAAATCCCATTGTGTCAAATGTTTTTTTTTACATTACTTAGTTTTTCCTAATATTGCGCGATAGTGAGTACAGACATAGGCGGCACTGGCGGACAACTACGGCGCATGTGATGTCATACAAGCTTTCGGTGCAAAAAAAAAGCACTGTTATTGGGAAAGCATGGCAGTACTCGCAAGTCGAAGACTGCGCTACTCGAACGTACCTTCGGCAGGTATCGCGTGGTTACTGTGAAAATCCCTCACTAGTTCCAATTATGATATTATGGGCATAGGCTGGCCGCCATGTTTTGAAGTTTAGGCCACCTGGTGGACATCGGAACGAGAAGTGTTTCGTTTAGCGACTCCCATAATGATTGCACAATAGTATGAAAGCTGTAATGTATCAGCTATATTATTTTCAGTGTAATTCAACAATACAGCACCATCAACTGCTATGAAACTTGCCCGCAGGGAGGCGTGCGCGCTAGCTGGTAGCTCTAGCCTGGGCTGCGTCAGTGGCCATATCGCTGCTTTCCATCTTCCTCAACGGCGAGGCGACGGTGCATGGCCGTCTCCAGTGCTGGAAGCTCGAGTTGTGGCAGTGGCAAGTGTACATGGCCCTGGTTGCTGGCTCTCTCTTCTTCATACCAGCCTTGCTAATCGCTGCCTGCTACAGCGTTATTGTCTACACCATATGGAAACGGAGCAAAATACTAAAAGGTACAGATCTATAAAAAGTTTGGGCAAGAGGAGGATGTCATTCTTTCTATGAAATTCTACTCAGCGTTTGTAATGCGTTCGCTATTGTGCAATAAATTAATATTCTCTTTCTCGTGTGTCGAGGTATTTTGACCGCGTATAAAAGGCACCTGGGAATGCAGGTTCCATTTTTCACTGAGTATACGCTATAGATGTGGCATGAATTATCCTTGTGGCAATTACGAAATATCAACCTGTTTGTCGAGTTATTTCAAGCTGCACTAAAACATCAAAACAATCTCTCGAAAATCTATAGCTAGTGGGCTTGTACGTCTATTTTTTTCCACCATACTTTGTGTCACCAAGAGAAATCGCTTCAAATTGCTCACTTCTTTGTTAGACAGAAGCAAATGATTACGCTAGACAATTAAGGCACGGAAACTATTGATGGCGTTAATTTTCATTCTAGATAGTGTAGTAATTTTAGCGTGAATGAAATTGGCATTTAAATCAAAGCGGAGAAAAAAAGTATTTTTTCTGTCGATGGGATCGGAACCAATTTGGTGGCTGTTGTAGTTCAAATCTTTCCGACAAAAACGATGTTTCTTGTTACACTAACTCATTTTAGTGTGCTTCATATATATTACGCTGTATTTACAGACCACAATTGACGTTTTTATTGCTTTTCTTGGTCTTACTGCCACTTGCATTTTATTGGTGGCTATTTTGGCATAACTTTTCTTGCATTGAAAATTCTTCCAGTTAGCCTACAGAGTTTTATTCTAAGTGCGTACAGGTGATTGTGTGCTTATTTGCTCATCTACTCCTTAGTATAGGACTAAACGTCTCTATTTTCTTAATTGACTGAAGTCTCTAAGTGAAGTGATTGCAATGCCTCTCCACAATTAAAATTAACTACTTAGATTCTCTACCGGCTTCCTGGGTTGAGTACTCACTGCCCTATGCAAGAAGCATTGCTTGTTATGTCATTATTGGTTGCCTCCTGCGAGATATTCGAATAAAGATTTGATCTAGTTGGAAGGTTTCGCTAAGTCAACAGCAAGAATCAGTTCTTTCCTACTTTTATATACATCTACTTCGAATACATTTACAAAAATCAGTCAGTACATGGTAGAACCACATGCATCTTTACTGCTACTTTGGTCATCTTGAAAGCCTCCTCTATTTGCCCTGCCCTACTGTGTACGTTCCTTATTAGCTCCGGTAAGAAGCATGCCATAGTAACAGTTTTGCCCAGAGTATTATTTTTTAATTTGGGTCACTGTCGCAACGTTTTTCACCTGGGTCATCTCCAGTGAATTCGTGCATTATTTGCCAATTATCAGCCCATTTCTGCTGGCCTTGTCAAGGTACTGCACATACAAGCTGCATAATATTCTGTGCACTTTTCAGGAGCTCATGAGAAGGATATTGACACGAGAAGAACGAGCTCTCGAGGAGTGATTCCAAAAGCAAAGGTCAAGACAGTCAAGATGACTCTGATCATAGCTTTAGGTGAGATGTTTCATATGTAAAGGATTGCTCTCGTAGTTCCATTGTCGTTTGGCGGTGGAATGGCCAATTCTCGATGTAGTATTGGCGATGCGGATATTCGATTAATAGCTCAATAAAATGAAACACCTTCAACTTAATAAACTCATTTACAAGCACATTCATACTGTGCAGAAGTTCTGTTTAAATTTACGAAACGAACTTTAGAGTGAATGCACTTTAGAGCGTAGCGAGAATGACATAAAGTGTCACAAGGGTGCTATGATGAGATCTAAAACTCCCAAGCTTATAGGCTGTGTCTTCCACGTGCCTGTGTTTTACGTAATCAGGTAATGGCGGTAGAAATTGAACATGGGATAATTTTTAACCTCCTAATTTCATCAGTAATGCGAAAAAATGTCACACATAAAAACAAGCATTACTTAAAGCAGTTTTTCACGCTTCAGCTGTGCTTTGTCACTACAAAGGTGGTGGTACAATAGAGCCTATTCATGACGCTTGCTCAATTATATGGAAGGTAAGAGAATGTGAGTTCAGATACCAAGGCATAATAATTCCAATATTAGTGTGGAATACTTTCAGTCAACAGCACGTTTTATCGGCCATTCATTATTTGAAACAAAGACATTCATTGATAAATATATTGAGCCCAGGCTAATCTCAAAATCCCAGTTTTCTATAATACATTAGGTGGAGCACATTTTTATTGAACTGACCTTACCTAATACCGGACAGCCGAAATTTTTTTTCAGGCTGATGTTTTAAAGCTAACTACAGCTGCAAAGCAAATATATACCAGAATAACCACGCTTTCAAAGTGTAATTACAATGCGACGGCTACGTGCATATCACAATGTTAGACTAAAGAGCAACTGCGTAATAAAGAACAGTATTGTGAGCACGGCTACACCTCACACGCTTTCAGTAATGTTTACATTGGCGAATTTCACCGGGCGAAACACACCACCGCAAAAACAGCAAGAACATGTACGCTAACTCATCGGGTGAGTCTCTATAAGGCGGAAATGCTACATATGTCACTTCCCTTTTGCGAATCGTTTAGGTCATGTAAACACTGCTACACTCAATTGACGGAAAAAAGTTCCCAAGAAAGAAAATGAAGAAATCATTAGAGGCACGTTGCTGACTGAAAATGAGGATTATTCCGGGAAATCTGGCCACCGCAATTAAAAACGCAGATTTTGCAAGCTCACGTTTTGCAACATCGTGAAGAACGACACAATAGCATATACAAGCCAATGGGCTTATCAAAGGTACCGTTCCTGTTCATGTTTTTTTTCTTTCCACATAATAAGCTTTCCGTATAACTCCATAAAGAAGTCCGTGATGTTTATAATAAAACACGTGGTTACAAGATAAATCTTAGAGACACCAATGAACAGATAGATATTGGTTTTGCATCATTCAGCACAATTTTCAAATGTTGTAACACAGCCTGTGATGGGCGAAAATTATATGTGCTAGTTGACATTAACATACTCGTTCAACTAAGTAACATCATCGTAGCGCATATGTCGATTAACACAAGTTTTTATTTTCTAGAGAGGGCGTGAAAACTATACAATACTAGTTCAGCATAGTCTCGAACTTATGAATTCCCAATTCTATTATTCGATCGGAAACCTTGAGTGCATCATTAAGTTGAAATGTTGACCTTTGGCGTCAGCGGTGCCAACAAGAGGGATCCTAACAATTATCAGCGCTTGATGGCGTCACCATGTGAGGTCATCGTACCATCACAAATCGCACAAGTGTGCTAGCATCGTGACGTTTAAACGCCGCGTGATGACGTGGTAAGATGACGTCGTCACTTGATCAAAAATAGGCTGATAAAAGATGCATTGCCAAACCAGGTAAATTGCAGATGCAATGCCTCTGATCGTATGAAAGCGCAGAACCAAGTTAGCTGGTGAAATCTTTCAGAGGGGATTTATCGGAGCCAGTACGTAGAATGTAGCAAAAGAAGAGGGTTTTTGCCTTAAAGTCCTGTTAAGGCCTGACCACAAGTACGTGTTGCAGCGTGTTAGGTTGTGGCTTTCTGGCGCGGCGCAGCACCTTCTCTTTACAAAGAGAGAGAGAAGAGCAACCTCACATAGCCAGTGCCTTTTCTCTTTACGTGGAGAGGGAATAGCACCACGCGCTGAAACGTTGTAGTGCGTATGCGTGGCTAGGCTCTCATGCGAAGGCATGGGGTTCCCTGTGAGTTTATAAACGCCTTTATACCGCATTGAAGTCAAAAGGTATGCGCTTCGAGTATTCTTTGAGATACAACCCCTCACAGTTCGACTTTCTTGTCATTTTATGTTGAGTGTCTTCCTGAGCTTCTTTCTTCGTTCCGCACGCAGCGTTCGTCTTCTGTTGGAGCCCGTACTTTATCTACGACTTGCTCCAAGTGTACGGCGTGACTCCGAAGACTCAGGCGGCCATCGCCGTCGCAACGTTCATTCAGAGCCTGGCACCACTGAACAGCGTCGCCAATCCGCTTATCTGCTGCTTCTTTTCGAGCAACATGTGCCGCCACATTCAACACGAGGCCCTGCTGACATTGTCACCCCACGAACCACCGTCTTTATGATCCGTGCGCAGCGCCCGCGACTCGGGCAAGAGGTCTTGTGTGACGCTTTCGACGGCGCTATCCAACTCGGTGCTCTGAAGACGACCGACACAGTTGAGAAATAAGAGCGCAGGCTTGCATAGAACATAGACTAGAAAGACAACAGGCTCTTTACCACCCTAGACATTGTTGTAATGATTCGCATGCGTGCTAAACTGTTGAAATGTGTGGGTGCATGCAATTTTAATGTATGACTAACATGGACTATACCAGTTGTGGTACCATCAACAAGCGCTGGTATAAATCAGGTGACAAACCCGCCACCCACGCACATATGACTGTTCTCGTTCCATAATAGTTTGCCTTAAGTACGTTCACGAACTACGCGACGTTTTTGGTTGCAAGTCTTTTTTGGGGGGCACTGCCTGCATTGAACGCAAAAAAGTTTAACTACTTTGTGGCAGTTGAACCAAGTAGCCCAAAGCACCGCCGTGCTGAACGTACAGAGAATGGACAACGCCCTTCCTGTATGCGTCCTTTCGCTTCTGTGGTTGTTTATTCGCACTGGCTTGAAAGTATCTCACATGATCAAAATGCGTTAAAACATAACCGCGGAGACCAACTCTTCATTTCAAAATGCGTGTTCGAGTTTGAGTAATTTTTGACATCCGTATCAATACATTTCCTAAAACCTTACCTAAAGTCAAACTCTCAAATGCCCGATATGATGGTTATAAAATAGGACACTAGTTTCAAATCACATTGGTCCCTGCTACTTTGTTCAACCCCCCTCGTTTTGTCTCGTATGTTAGCCTCAGTTCTGCAGATCAGTTCCCATTATCTGCTCAAGGTTTAACAAAATGCATGTCACGTGAATGATTCGCGCATTCGGAATACCTTGGGCACACTGGTACACGCTGAATAAACGTTTAAACCTAGTGTTTCTTCCGCGTGCATTCATGAAAACATCGTAGTAATTCGTGGTTTGGATTGTTACCATGTATCTTTGATTTATGATTGTCCGATTTTTATATGCAATGTTATTGTATTGAGTATCGTACCTCTATTCTCGCAAGACTACTTCATGTACTTAAAATCTCGTATGTTAAAACATTGTAGGCAATGTTGTGTCTATCAGTACCACTAAAGCAACTCATGAATGAGATGTTTTAAAGTTTTAGGTTGGTGAGTAGCAAGAACTGTGTCAGTATCTGAAGATGGGCGGTAAGCAACGACTGAGATTTACAGTACTTTTTTAGTGTGAAACAACGCCATAACCGCCTAGGGTCCGTGTTCGAGTCCCAATGAACTCAGCTCAACTCAATGGGACTTTGATCCAAGTTTTTTATTCGTGTCAAGGTTGAAACTGCGCACAATTTATCCATTGATTGATATGTGAGGTTCAACGTCCCAAAACCACCTTATGTTTATGAGAGATGCTGTAGTGGAGGGCTCTTTAACGCGCACCGAAATCTGAACACACGGGCCTACAACATTACTGCCTCCATTGTAAATGCAGCCGCCACTGCCGGGATTCGATCCCGCGACCTGCGGGTCAGCAGCCGAGCACCTTAGACAGACAGACAGACAGACAGACAAACCACCGAGGCAGGGCTGAAACTCCGCGCCAATTCAGTATATGAGTTGATAATAATGTACACATGTCCTAATTAGCATTGTTGTTGTTTTTTGGCGAACAGCTTTAAATAGGTAGCATTGATCAAAAGTGTTAGAGATGTTAGTTGAGCGATTGAGCATCCAAATTTGAAAAGACCACACGAAAATGTCATGTTCTTGACAACAGTTAATGCATTTACTCACTCTTTTCTTCGTTTTCACTCATAAGAGCGTTTAGATTTGGGCAGGAGTACTACGTAATTCTATTTAACAATATGCACGATTTAGTCTTCAGCACCAGTCTTCAAAAAAACACGGTAGTTGTAAGCAGAAACGTTTTTTTATTATAGAAGTGGACAGGAAATTTTAAATAGCATTTCGCGGTTTTGCGCGTTAGGAACTTGGAGCGTTTGCACTCTATCAACTATGTTGCTGTTTTGGCACGGCACTTCAAGCTGGCTCTATACAACGTCACACAATGACCTTACCGTAAATGATCTATCACCGATTCATACATTGCTCAGCAGCCATTTATAATGACTGGTTTTCTTAGCTTTCCAGATCTTACGGCATCACTATTTGAAGCCTATCAGATAAATAGCAAGATCTTATAGGAAGAAAAAAATGTTTTTTGTTCTGTATTCCAAAGCACGACATTGAGCTTGCAGTTTGTCGTTTTCTAAATGAACCAACTTTAAAACATAATATTCTCACGTTACAGGTGAGTCAAATTGAACTTTTGTTTTACGCCTTCTAAGTTGTCGTTGATTTCGTGTGTAATCACAATATTGGCCTTTTTGCATAGATTCAATTGCTTAAAAGAATAATGGACCTCATGTATTTCCCTAATGTAGCCATTTTTCTGCCTAGGCAAGTGCGAGTGTGCTTTTTCATGAGTGTAGGGCTTCTAAACATTTTTTTTGAAAATTTCGTTGGCAATGTAGGTGTAGTTTTATTCTTTATTGGGTTGTCAAAGTTAGCTTGAAATGTGTCTAAACCAAGCGTAACTTCAATATCTAAATGATAAAATGATGTTGAGTAAATAATACGTATATTGTGTTTTTTTCACTTTATGCCTGATCTATTTACCAGACGTTCTGTGTTACCTCGAAACGAATGTATCGATTATCCATAGCTGTGTAGCTCGTACTTATTACGCCAACGTTGGCAACCCTGACTGAAGTTCCTAGCACGTGAAGCACGTTGAAGACCATACTGAATCATTCATATGTTGTTGGTGGCTTGCATGGGGACTTTTTAATCAGGTTTGTATTGCTCAATGATTAAATTGTTCAACGTAAAACTGCATTTTTCTGTCTTCAATGTGTCGCCGTAGAGTGTCGATAACCTAATGCAATTTGTTTTAATAACCTTTAACGCCAGGCTGCTTGTGTGCAATAAGTCTGCTGGAATCTTGACGCATTATCGGAAGCACAGAACGTTTTACAATACCCAGTCTTTTATTCTTGTTTGTTTCAAACTTCATGTTCCGGGATTACTATTGAAGCTTCACGTTCAGTCTTGGCGTCAGTGTGTGACGTTGTCTTCTTCCAGGACAGTGTTGCAATAATATTGTTGCTGCTTTCCTTCGCACGATTATTTGATGCTCACTTGAGTGGAAAGTGCTTACAAAGTACTGTAAAGCCTTAAATCGTTGTGTTCTTTTTTACCACGTTTGTCATCTATAAAAATATTGTGTGGTTGTGTGTTTCTTGACAGGACACTATCACTATCATGCCTTCTTAAACTAATAGCAATTATGTACAATTGATTCATTTAAAGTCATGTGGTTTATATGACTGCAATGCTTTGAACCACGAACAAGCTTGTGCCCAATGAACTCAGTAAAAACACGGATTGTTAAATAACACGAAGTTCTCCTATGACATTTTTATAGTCAAATCAATGAGCGATCAACAAAACGTCTCATGTGATCAAGTCTCAATATAAGTGCGTAACAAGGTCTGCTGTATATCAACGATAAGACACATATCTCCAAAGCCTACCACTTCCATCTTTCCTAAGTGTATGAGACTATCACCTTAAGTTCCAGGGCCGCAAAAACATGAATTTACTGTGACCTTCTTGAGTTCTCTATGGCGAAGAAAGTTAACAGCACCATTTGCATATCTAATTTTGCTGCTGACACTTCTTTAAATTGAAAAATATCTTTTCGTTTTTTTTGAAGATATGTGAACTTTATCTCGCAACATTCATTACGTTCACAATTATTTCACAACCTCAACATTATTTGCTACGGCTATATATAGACGCAACTATAAAAAGCGTGCCGTGAGGGACTTTGTCACAATCACAAAAGGGCAGGGAACCTCGCTTTCATCATCATCATCATCAGCCTGACTACATCCACTGCAGGACAAAGGCCTCTCCCATGTTCCGCCAGTTAACCTGGTCCTGTGCTTGCTGCTGCCAATTTATACTCGCAAACTTCTTAATCTCGTCTTTTCACCTAACCTTCTGTCTCCCCCTAACCCGCTTCCCTTCTCTGGGAATCCAGTTAGTTACCCTTAATGACCAGCGGTTATCCTGCCTACGCGCTACATGCCCGGCCCATGTCCATTTCCTCTTCTATATTTCAACTATGATATCCTTAACCCCCGTTTGTCCCCTAATCCACTCTGCTATCTTCTTGTCTCTTAAGGTTACACCTACCATTTTTCTTTCCATTGCTCGCTGCGTCGTCCACAATTTAAGCTGAACCCTCTTTGTAAGTCTCCAGGTTTCTGCTCCGTAGCTAAGTACCGGCAAGATACAGCTGTTATATACCTTCCTCTTGAGGGATAGTGGCAACCTACCTGTCATAATTTGAGAGTGCTTGCCGAATGTACTCCACCCCATTCTTATTCTTCTAGTTACTTCAATCTCGTGGTTAGGCTCTGCGGTTATTACCTGCCCTAAGTAGACATAGTCTTTTACAACTTCAAGTGATAATTACCTATCTCGAAGCGCTGCTCCTTTCCGAGGTTGTTGTACATTACTTTCGTTATCTGCAGAATAATTTTAAGACCCACCTTTCCTCTCTCCTTGTCTAACTCCGTAATCATGAGTTGCAATTCGTCCCCTGAGTTACTCAGCAATGCAATGTCATCGGCGAAGCGCAGGGTGAACCTCGCTTTACTTGTTTTTTTTTCGAACGAGTGTAAAGCTATGTGTATTTATTTTTGACAGAGAAAATTATATTGTATATAGAGTGCATCTATCGAAACCATTAAAGTTGAATATTATTAACAGTGTTGTGCCAATAAATGTTTATTCATCAAGTGTGTTTATAAGCATGGGTCACTTTCATTACCTCGATCACGCAGAAAGCTATTATTTTTAGATGGCTTTTTTCTATAATATAGTTATTGATTGAATAATATATGTGGTTCAACGTCCCGAAACCACCATATGACTATGACAGATGCCGTTGTGGATGGCTCCGAAAATCTCGACCACTGGGGTTCTTTAACGTGCACACAAATCTGAGCACATGGGCCTACAGCATATTCACTTCCATCGAAAATGTAGCCGCCGCTGCTGGCACTTGATCCCGCGACCTGCGGGTCAGCAGTCGAATACTTTCGCCACTAGGTCACTATGGTGGCGCTTCATTGAAACAGTAAAATGATACAAAAGTGTTAATCATAAACGAACTCAGAATATTGAGTTCTCAATCTGTGCAATTGTAACTGAATGAAAATATTCTTATTGAAAATATGGGAGTATTTTAGGCTGCAGGAGGCAGCAATTGTACATTTTTTAATGTGATTGTGAATGCAGGTTTCAATTTTCAAGGTGAAAATTGCAAGTATATCCAAAATAAATGCCAAAAATGTTCAACAGTTAATAGGCTGTCTTAGTCTCTTGTATTGCTGCGAGGCAGGCTGCGCTGTTGTAATTGAATGACTTTGTTTTGCAACAAGGTGTATAAAGCGTCAAAATGCAGCAGGCATTTCCGAAAAAAAAAGTATTGGTTTATACTGAATCTTTACTCATGAATTACTAAAGCGAAACTTATTGCATCAGCAGTTGTATGGGGACAGCAGTCCGAAATGATAGAATGTTAGAAATAATAAAGTTTCAAAGTTTGTGCCGCCACCATCGGTGTCATGACCCGTTAAAAAGTATAAATCGACAAGCTAGCGCAGCACATCTAACGTTCTAAGAACGAGGGAGAGCGTGAAAGAGCTAGGGACAAACGTGCCTGGAGCAGAGATGGAACGAGCCGACTAATTTTTATGTAGAGCGCATGTGGCAACTTCAGCTTTCTTGTGAGGCCTCATATCTATTTCTCCACAAACCAAGAGGAAACCCATAGAGTGTCTTTCTTTGGGTAAAGGAGCGTGGTGAGGCACAAGAAGGGAGGGGATGGTGAGGCTTAGCGGCCGAGCTGTAACTGCTTACGCGGAAGGATTAATTCATAATGTAAATGTGGGAGACTTATGAGCCCTTGAGACAATCCATTCGTTTCTCACTAAGGTCAAAATACCACACAGATGCTTCGTCATGGCTCTCAATTGTGCAATTTATGAGGCATACGACTGCGATAGATATAGCGCGAGAACAGAATGACGACAAAAAGACGTTCTGTTGTCGCGCTAAAACTATGATCATGTCATACCAACTAACCCAAAGGGCCACACTTCTAAGGTATGGCAAGTGGCCTCAAAGCAGCCAATATATATCTGAGTAAATCGCTAGCACTTGGTGCCACGTTGACTGCCCTAATGTCGAATGCAACCACAGGGCATTTCGTTGAAAGCGTAGCGATTTAGTATCACCATTATTAACTACTGTCACTTGCACCACGAATGAAAAGGATGACCACGGGCAAAAAGCCGTTTTGGAGAAATTGTGTCAGCCATGTCTCTTTTTTAGGGCCTCTGCAAGAACGAAAAATGGCACATTTCACGTAAGTACAGTGGGAATCAATGATATTCGAAGCACAAATGAGGAAGTTTGATATGTCACTTTAAAATCCGCACAACTTTACGAGGCGGGCATGAATAAGCCATACATAACTTGCATAACATGATTATGATGTTTGGACATGTCCGTTACCTTCGTCGTATTTTCACGTCGCATGATACAAAATCGGGTATATGAGGAGCTAAACAGCTGCGAGCGTGCTGTGAGCGTAGCAAGTAGTCTTAATTTACATGGCACGCACGTCATGACTATCCTGTTTGCACGTGTCATTCACTTTCGCCCTCCGCTCACGTCACGTAATACCAAATTTCGTTTATGTGAACCTAGCGAAACGGCCTCGAGTGCATCATGTGCATGGCATGTAGGGATGTTCTTACGTGACACGCATCTCATGATTATCATGTTTGCAAGTTATATACCTTCCTTATACCTTAACGTCCCGTAATACCAAATTTGGTATATGTGAAGCTAGCGAAACGACCACGAGCGTACCATGAGCGCGGTGTGTAGTCATTACTTACAGGGTTTTTAACTCATATTCGCCTTGAAGTCATGTCACACCATGCCAGTTTTTCAAAGCGTCATCTGCACAAAACCACCGGAAGGGCAGAAACACCATGAAATGTAAATCTTTACATTCATGACATACATATCAAGATTTTCATGTAAGGACCAGTCACTTATGCTTGTCATACAGTCATGGTATTCCATACAAATTTTGGTGTCGATACCATTATCGAAATGGTCGGGAGAGCTAAACGTCTTAGGTGGCTAGATAGATGGATAGATAGATAGATAGATAGATAGATAGATAGATAGATAAACAGATAGATAGATAGATAGATAGATAGATAGATAGATAGATAGATAGATAGATAGATAGATAGATAGATAGATAGATAGATAGATAGATAGATAGATAGATAGATAGATAGATAGATAGATACGCTCAAAGCCGCCGAAGTTCGCAAAGAATGGCTTCGATTTCAGAAGCGTTTCTGGCATGCCGAACAAGTGGTCACAACAAGCCTTTCTTTCTTTTTTTTTTTTGATGCTGATGTCTCGTATATCTCTAAGACAGTTTAGGACCACCCGTGTAAGTATCTGTCAATACGGCCAAAAGTAGAGCACGTCCCAAAGTAGTCGTAAACGCCACAATCCACTGCCAATTCCGGTGAATCAGCGAACGTTTCCTTTCTAGTAAATTATTTGTGGTGACTCCTTCGATTGTAGTTTTTGCCGATAGCAGGCTGGCAGCGCTTTCTCCCTGCGGAGCATTTGGCAGCTACATTAACTTCTAGCCGCTTTATTACGCGCAGTAGGTTGCTTTCTTAGAGCGCTTTCTTAGAGTGCAGTAAATCATGTCAGCGTACCATGAGTACATCGTTTGAAGATGATTGATTACTGAATGCAGATAAGTTGTTATTTTTGCAAATAACTTCTATGCAATACGACTAATTGCAAAAGTGTTTAAGAAACTGAAATGATTAACTCGTTTTGCCACTTTGTAGTATAACACAGAGTTTATGTGAAGGAGTACGAGGAAACAATGTTGAGTTTGGCTGTGAATACAGTCCACGTTATCTGCAGTCAGCTCTATGTCTAAAGTGGCCACCTTCGAAACGTCGTTGGTGTCGCATTGGATACTCAGACCTGCTAAAAATTTCAGGCGATGAGCCCTTTATTTTCAATGATGAAGCTAGTTGATGAAATGAGGTTTTTATGCGTATAGAGAAAAACAACACATTTTAAAGTGAGAATGAACAAAATGCCTAGAAAAGAAGTGTTAAGTCGAAGAAGATAAATGTGCACTTGTGTGGACGCCGGTAACACCAGCTACACTAGGTCTATTATCGTTAGTACTGGTGCAAAAGAGCTTTTCTTGCCAACGCCTCCATTCGCATGCATTGGTTGTTATTGTCACCACTCCTGGCCATTAGCGGCGAATTCCTGACCAGTTGAAAGCATTCACCACTACCACAAACATAAATGTTCACGTGGCCACTTGATGACTTCTCTCATTCAACACTTTCATGATCATCGATAGTTATCGTCACCGTCCACGTTAATTCTTATGTTCATTACTTTCATCATAACCATCAATGTGGCAATTCAAGGCTCATGTAGTTGCTCACAGCTCTACTTGAACGTGTTAGCCGTCACTCCATCCGTGATGGTGGCGTTAGTAGTTACGTTACAATAAATTACCATGAGGCCTATGCCCACTTCACTCTGTCCTTGTTTGTTGACGGCTGTGCTTCAAAGCGCTATTTACTGGCGCTCTCCGAACAGGCGCATAAGCTTCCACTACTCAGCTCAAAAATTATGGCGTGCATGTCTTCGCCGCTGAATCCATATCCCGACAATATTAGGTGGCTCTCTAGATAACGTCTGAATAATGTATTGCCTTATAATGCACGTAAGCTTTTCTGCAGGGTCACAAATCACCATGCGGCTACCATGCGGTGTTATGTCAGCCTCGTACTCATACTATGCACAGCTGGCGCCAACAAATGTGGATGCTGCCATGCAAAACTTTGCTCACATTGCAACGAAATACCCCCAAAAACAAGATAAAACCTTCCAACTCTCAAATTTGAGCCAGATGACAAAACTTTTTTCTTAATTGATTGCGAGCTTCTAAGACAAATATGCGAGGCAATTCTTTGAAAGCAATTTGTACGACACGAAAGTGAAACGCCTTACAGAAAAAGCTGAGCACTTATTATGCATTGTTTCACCACAAGGGCGAAGGAACGAATGCAACAGCAGAATATTGTAATGTCACGTGAAGAACGTCAAGCAGCTGTCATTATGCGACACTCAGATATACTAGAAATGACGCACACAAAATTGTACACAGGATGAGCGCGAAATAACAAGTGTTACAGTTGTCGCTTGAAGGGTGCGGCTCGAACACAAAGAGGTACAAAACGAACGCACAAGTACATACAAAACGAGAACGAATTAAAAGTTTTCGTACGTTAGAACGTCTTTATGCGTGAGCCGCGTGCTTTTTTTAGCAAATAGTGGCTGCTGCGGAGGGCGCATTCAGCACCGTGTCCTGGGTAAAATGCGTTACAAGCACGAGGCATATACAAAGTGCTACAAACGCGATATATATATATAATTAAGAAATAAAGGAGCACACTTACGAAAATTTCATAATTGTTTACTTTGCGTTTCGGCCCTGGCACGGCCTTGGTCAGGACCTGACGAAGGCCGTGCCACGGCCGTAACGTAACAAATATGAAATTTTCGTAAGTGTGCTCCTTTATTCCTAATTATATTGCACGGACCCACAGAACTTCTTTTATGAATCATATATATATCTAATATATATATATATATATATATATATATATATTCTATATATATATATATATATTATATATTCTTATTTAGTTTATTCATTTATTTACTTATTCATAGGGAGCGCGTAGCGCAACGCGGAGGCCGACAATCTTCAAATCGCACGATACGAGCCCATTCACGCCATCTTGCTGGTGATAATCAGAGAGATGGAGGGATGAAGGAAAAACTTTTATTGGGCGTCCTGAAGGATTCATCCCCATTTATAGAGGTAGATCACGGGCCGCCCAACGTTGGGACGGGGAGGCCCACCCTCACCGCCGCATCGTGGGCCTTCTGGACAGCCTTGAGTTGTTGTATGAGAACCAGACTCGTGAGCATTAAATGAAAGGAGTTCTCAGAAAATTCTTCATTTTTTTCTTTGTAAAGAGGGGCACCTCTAGAGCATGTGGTTAAAATCACCGCGATTCTGGCAATCCGGACAAAGTTCTGAAATATCGGATTAATGGCTATAGGTTACGAGGCTAGGGTATGTTCCCGTCTGAAGCGTGCGAAGAGAGCTTGCCTGTGTCCTAGACAACTTTTCGTGTGGCACTGGAAAGGACCTACGGCCTAATTGATAATGCTTTGTGATCTGGTTGATGGTAGTCAAAATGTACCTAAAATGAAGGCTGGGGGCTGACTCTTCTGTCTGAGGAGCACAAGTACCGGCGCAGTAAGTTAAGCCTCGTGCCTTGGAATGGGCTAGCTCGTTGACATTGGGAAGGCCTCCGACCCTCAAGCTAAGGTGAGCAGGGAACCAAATAATTGTGTGGTGGGTGAGTTCCTTGTGAGCGAGAGTTCTCAAAAATTTTTTGCACACAGAACCAGAACCGAAGGCCCTAGCAGCGGATTTAGAGTCCATATGAATATCAGTTCATTGTGGATTAAGGAGTGCTAGTGCATTGGCTATCTGTTCTGCTTTGTAAGAAGAAGTGGCTCGAACCGACGCCGAAGATAAAATCTGACCTTTAGCATCTACGGATACTACCGCAAAGCAAGCGGAAACGCCATACTGGACGTCATCAACAAAGCATGAAACAGACGAGTGTTTGTGAGCTTGAGCTAAAAGAGAGGAGGCTCTATCGACACGCCTGCCCGCGTTGTACTATGGTTGCATATTTCGTCGATGGAGGCACACTTTGATGCGAGAGCGTATATAATCATCGAGTGGCGTATTTCACACTTCGAGCGTCAGGGGGTTGACTCTAGTGTCAACCAAAATCTTTCTCCCCGCTGGTGTGATCGAAAGCCTGGCAACCTGTGCCGTTTGATAATGAGAGAGAACAAGAATAAATTGGAAAAAAATGGTATATGCCACGTAAAATGGGTACACAAAGATTTTTAAGGGCTTTAATCAGCCGTATCACTCTTATAATTAGACGTAATACCACTGTATAGTCTAGGTATGTAGTAATCACGACCTTAGGTAAGCTCCCTTTAAAGTATGGAGCCCTTCAGTGGGGACCAGGCTGCAAGCGTGCTTTCGTAGTCGCCCATGATCGCGTTCGACACGACGGCAATTGGGTTCGCAGCGGTTGCGGCAGAATGCAGTTATGCTGGGACTAGGTGCGCACTGCTCGCGTGTGCACCTTCACGACACGTGGTTGTCATTCACGTTCCCAGGGCTAGTGACCACGAGCGGTACTTTTGTTATGAGCGTGACATCAAAAATATTTGGCGGTGGTTCTTGAAGAGTGCGATTCTGCCGCGGCCCGCAAGTGCATCAAATCTGCCGGCAGCATCATGGCGAATGGGCGCGCTGTAACCGAGCATCTCAATTGCGTGAAATTGAGTGAAATGTTCGTGTGGTGGCAGAAAGCGTATATCCGATGAAAACTCGGTTGTTGCGATACGGCCGTGTGCACTGGATGTCAGGAGTCATTAAGAAATGGCCAAGTTGGTATTGGAATTTTGCAGCACTCCGACACAAGTTCGATTTTCTAATGGGGTAGTAATTCGCGAAAACTTCGCTAAAGTGGAAATATCCAGGAAAAGTATTTGTTGTTACGAGACCTTTTTCAACTTGTTTTTTATGGGCAGCTGACGGGGAATTGAAAATCATTTGTTGTAGCGGAATCAGGTATAGCGGGATTCGGCTGTAAACAGTCATGA
This sequence comes from Rhipicephalus microplus, assembly GCF_013339725.1. Taxonomy (NCBI): domain Eukaryota; kingdom Metazoa; phylum Arthropoda; class Arachnida; order Ixodida; family Ixodidae; genus Rhipicephalus; species Rhipicephalus microplus. The sequence continues at coordinate 3,188 of NW_023612598.1, read as the reverse complement.
AAAGGCAGGAAAATCTAATAGAATAAAAACCAAGAAAGATATGCAAAAAAGATAAAAATAAACTTAAAAAACCACCCAGCTTCACATTACTGTATAAAGCTTGGCACGACTATTGTGAAGCTGCCCTAATTTTTTTCCCTCTACAGTTGCTTGATTACTCTTCATTTTCACACTATTGTAGTATGCTAAACAAGACAGCCTCACAGGAAAATGACAAAATGACTGGCAATAAAGAGAATTATAATGACTCATTTGTTTGTTAAACACAATGTATTAATTAAATGTAGCAGTCTGGAAAGCTCAAAAAATGTAGGGGGTGGTATATTTAGTGACTGTGATGTAGGTGCGGGGAATGTAGGGTGGACAAAAAGATGGCTTGCCGCTGCCAGGGACCGAGCCTGCAAAATTTGCCAGTGGCCATTTCTCTTTTCATTCACTTTAATTTCTTCACATTTACAGCTTGCCACTGGCAAAGCTCGAGGTTCGGTCTCTGGCACCGGCAAGTTGTTTTTTCATCCACCTTGCATTCTTTATGTTTGCAACATAGTTGCTATAGATAAGATCTTTATATTTTCCTGGGCTTTCTTGACTGTTAGAAGTAATTAATATTGTGTTTAAAAATGACTGGCAGTGGTTAAACAGGAAATGCCTCCACCTCCAACGCATCCTTAGTTCAAAGTGATTGATCACAACATAGCTAACTTTATAAGTCACAGATATGAAAAAAGAAGTAACTTCTGTCAGTCCTTATAGTAAAATGTGCAGGTGGTGCCATAGGGTCACATCTGAGCAAGAAGAAAATGTATTACTCACAGGACAAGATTGCAATCTCAGTGTGTTTGTTGCCATTATTTACATGCTGTTCTGTGAACATTATGCGCAAACATTTTTATTGCATCCTATATATTGTATATAGTGCAGCCATGGCGTAGTGGTTAGAGCATCCGCCTCACATGCAAAAGGTCCGTGGTTCAAATCCCGGTGCCGCGCAGTTCCCAACCGGATAAATAAAAATCCACGTGGTGATGGAACTGCTTTAAGAGGCCTGGGGTGCGGCCTCACCGGTAACCACTGCCGGGAATGCACTTTCTCACCAAAGAAGGATTGGCCACCCTGGTGCAGTATCTGGCCAATACCTCCCACATGCATCGGTCAAATTACTCACGCGCCTTAGTCCCCAGCAGCTGCGAAGCAACTGACCAGAGTGGCGGTCAGATCTGCAACACAGTAGAGGGTGTTAAGAATCTTTGGATCCGGACAGGCCGCCATTGAAACCTGAACTTGGCAACGTTTAACGCTAGAACCTTATCTAGTGAGGGAAGTCTAGCTGTACTATTAGAGGAGCTAGAGGGTGTTAAATGGGATATAATAGGGCTCAGTGAGGTTAGCAAGACAGATGAGGCCTATACGGTGCGAAAGAATGAGCACGTCCTTTGCTATCGGGGCTTGGCAGATAGAAGAAAACTGGGAGTAGGGCTCCTAATTCACAGAAACATAGCTGGCAACATAGAGGAATACTATAGAAAGAATGAAAGTGTGGTAGGTATTGTAATTAAACTGAATAAAAGATACAAGATGAAGGGTGTACAGGCTTACGCGCCTATATCCACCCATGATGACGCTTCAGTTGAAAGCTTCTAAGAAGACGTGGAATCGGCAATGAGTAAGCCAAAAACACAGTATATTATAGTGATGAGCGACTTTAATGCAACAGTACGGAAGAAGTAGGCTGGAGACCAAGCAGTGGGAGATCATGGCATCGGTGCTAGAAACGCCAGAGGAGAGCTACTAGTCGAATTCGCCGAACGCAATAATTCACAGATTTTGAATACCTTCTACCAAAAACAAAAAAACCACAAGTGCACATGGAGGAGCTCTAATGACGAAAATAAAAACTAAATAGACTTTATAATGAGTGCACACTCAGGAATCGTGCAGGATGTGAAAGTGGTTGGCAAGGTACAACGCATTGACCATAGAATGGTACGGTCTCAAATTCACCTAGGCTTGAAAAAGGAACGACAGAAACTGATACGCAAGAAGCCAATCAATGAGCTAGCACTGAGAGGGAAAGTATAGGAATTCAGAGTGTTGCTCCAGAACAGGTTCTCGGCTTTTAGTGAGGAAACAAACCTTAGCGTAGATGCAATGAATGATTATCTGAGGAGTATCGTTACAGAGTCTGCAGTGGAAGTTGGAGGCAGGGTAGTTAGACAGGACAATGGCAAGTTTTCCCAGGAATCGAAGAATCTAAATGAGAAGCGTCAAATCATGAAAGTCTCAAGTACAACATACAAAATAGAACTGGCAGAGCTTTCGAAGTTGATTGATAGGCGTAACGTATGCGATGTAAGAAGGTATAACATGGACAGAATTGAACACGCTCTGAAGAACGGAGGAAGCGTCAAAGCAGTGAAAAGGAAACCTGATTGGTATGTGGGGCTTAACGTGCTAAAACCACCATATGATTATGAGAGACGCCGTATTGGAGGGCTCCGAAAATTTCGACCACCTGGGGTTCTTTAACGTGCACCCAAATCTGAGCACACGGGCCTACAACATTTCCGCCTCCATCAGAAATGCAGCCGCCGCAGCCGGGATTTGATCCCGTGACCTGCGGATCAGCAGCCGAGTACCTTAACCACTAGACTACCACGGCGGGGCGTGAAAAAGAAACTTGGGATAGGCGAAAGTGGGATGTATGCACTAAGGGACAAAGAAGGAGAGATAACTACCAATATGGATAGGATAGTTAAAATAGCGGAGGAGTTTTTGCAGAGATCTGTACAGTAGCCGAGACAACCATGACGTTATTACTATAAGAACTAGCAGCAACTCAGATGACACCCACCAGTAGTGATAGAAGAAGTCAGAAAAGCTTTGGAGAGCATGAAAAGAGGCAAAGCTGCTGGTGAGGATGAGGTAACGTCAGATCTGCTGAAAGATTGAGGACAGATTGTGTTAGAAAAACTAGCCACCCTGTTTACAAGGTGTCTTCTGACGGAAAGAGTACCAGAGTCTAAGGCGAACGCTAACATCATCTTAATACATAAGAAAGGAGATGACAAGGTCTTGAAGAATTACAGGTCGATCAGCTTGCTCTCTGAAGTATACAAGCTATTTACAAAGGTAATTGCTAACAGAGTAACGACAACATTAGAATTCAATCAACCAAAGGAACCAGCAGG